>JZKD02S2191584.1:54448-64878 GCA_000966675.3 Picea glauca | reverse complement strand
ATTGTCTTCTTATATGTTCTATCTATACCATAAATTTGTCTTCATTAAATATATATGTGTAAACATTGAAGTAGTATTGTGACAACCTCTTGTATGAAATTAATAAAGAGTGATTGGAGTCATATTGAGTTTAATTGGATCACATCTAAAGAAAAATATGTCACAAGGACTCCTGATGGCACGATTAAACAATGTAATTTTTTTTTATTTTTAAGAAAGAGATTCCTGTCAATTATGTGGATATGAAGGTCCATATTTTGGTACGTCTCGTAAAAACCATTCAATTTTCTAGTGTGGTGAGTTGTAGATGGATGTTCTTTCTAGAAATGTGCATGAAAACACTTAAGTATCTTGGAAGGAAATAAACACATCCTAAAGGGTGCATGGCCAAAAGGTACATTGTTAATGAATATTTTTGTATGTCTAATATCCTGAAACAAATACATATCTAAATACTCAATTCATGTGGGATGGTGATGAATGTTTTTTTTTCAAATCACATAAATCATAACTTATCAAACCATTTGGCGATCAAACCATATTTGTAAAAAAATTATATCATTTATCTTAGGCGATAACTTATTTACTTCTTGTTACTACATTTAAAATCTGCCAACAATGTCATTCTATTTGTGTCACATGTGTATCATTGAGAATAATTAACAAAAAAAAATTATGAAGGAATATTTAGAGAAAAAATGAACTTTCATATCAATTTGAGAGAATTTATAACAACAACAAAATGGAAATGGAAAGCATCTTTAAAAATACATGGAAAAAGTTCTACACACTAATATACAACATGATATACTACCTCCATGTTGAAAGAAGTGAAAAAAAAATAGAAGTAAATTATTAAAAAAATATATTTTCCAATACAACTTTACATGACTTCAATTGAAATGAATTAACAAAAAAATATCATTTAAATTATGATTTAAATCGCTAAAGAATCCATCTCAATGCTCATTTAAATTTTTATCAAATCTCAATGCTAATATGATGCTATATATCTATGAAGGCAATGTTATATCAACACAACATGATGCACAAATGACACAAGTGATGCATAAATTGTGTATGTAACATCGCTATCTTGTGATCACATGTTATCGACTTATTCTTTGAGGAAACTTATGTGCAAGTTATCCGGTTATAGTACATGGTTATTTGTTTCGATTATGTATTTTTATGATGACGTTGATGATTGTGATTTATTGTCATTTGATATATATGTATTGTAATATACTATTGACGAGTTTACATGAGTGTGCAGGACATGTGCTAGATTGCGGATGATGCTGGCATCAATGGACCTCATTGGGCTCTAGATTGAGTCAAGGAGTCGATTGTGTTTTGTTTGAGTATTTCATTTTTACGCATATGTGTCATATGATTGATTTAGTATGGTTATGTATATGGATCACTGATATTTTTGTGTAAATGTATGCAAGATGACGATGCTTTTTAATCTCACTCACATAAGGAGTAAATGAGCTATGCACAGAAACTAGATATTGAGGGAGAGGTGTGTGAGCATCCCTGTCACAACCTACTAGCACTCTCATCGTGGGTTGAATTGTAGGTTAATGATTACCTAGTATGAGATGTATGTAACATCTTTTTCTTGTGCACACATGATTGGACTTGTTCTTTGAGGACACTTGTGTGCAAGTGATCCGGTTACTTATATGATTGAATGTTTCGCTTATGGATTATAATGATGTTGTGGGTATGATGATGTGTTATTTGATTATATTGTATCGATAGGTGCTATTGATTGGTTTATCCTGAGTGTGCAAGACTCTAGACTTATTGAGGATGCCGATGGCATCGATGGACCTCCTTGGACTCCAGATCGAGTCAGGGAGTGGATTGTTTGTGGTTTGATCATTTTGTTATTGCATATGTGGCATATGACTGATATATTATGATGTTGATTTTCGATCACTGACATGTTTCATTCATGGATGCAGGATGACGATAATTTGCTAACCAGACTCACATTTGGAGTAAAGGGGTTATGCACAACAACCATAGATATTGAGTGAGAGGGGTGGCAACAGCCCTGCCACTCCCTACTAACACTCTCGTCATGTCTCGAAATGTAGGTTAACGATTACCTAGTTCAAGAGATCCACGATGTCGTGAAGGAATATTGTGATCATCGCTCACGATGATTCTAAGGGCCACTCAATAAGGCATGGTCCTTATTCTTTAGAGGACCTTGGTATCCTACAAGGCCCCCCGACAAAGTATTGACTCCAAGGGTGGACGTCTACTAAAATCAGTCAAAAGGTGAGTGGCACCCTTGGAGAACGTAGTGCATCTTGAAGGGCACGTTGTGTAAATGAAACATGAATGTAGATGAGTGGCACCCTTGGAGCACGTAGTGCATCTTGAAGAGAACATCACAGTTTTAACATTGGTGATTCAATGAACCTAGGTACTTAGAAAACAATATCTCATTTTGACCTGGTCATCCTTAAGATAATTGTTGCATGAGTAAAGTTTAAAAAATATAACTTTTCCCTTAAAAATTTGGTAAGCCTAGTTGAAATTAAAGCCTAGGTCTAAGTAGGATATGAGGACAAAAATTTATTAAGCAATTAATTAAAAGAGGAAAAATCAAATTAGAATTAAAATGGAGACAAATCAAATTTATAATTAAATGGAGGATTAAATTATTTAAAATATTAATTGATGTTTATGTGCAAAAGTTGCTAAATTCGAACCGAGACAAAAAGGGGAAATTAATGGTAAAAATGATTGTGGAACATAGAAGGAATAGAGTATAGAGAACTTTCCTAAAATGAACTCAACTAAGCTTTAAAAATAGCTTTATTCTTTAGGGGAATGTGAGGGAATAAAGGAACATCGAGGACCATTTTTAAGAACACTTTTAGGTGGGTGAAGGAAATTAACAATTTAATCAAATTAATTAAATGAATTTATGATGAAACTAAGGGATCATAAATTTAATAAAAATAAAAATATCGGGGGAGAATATTACTAATAAAAATTTAATAAAAATATTTTAATGTGTGTTTGGGAAACAAGTCATTATGAAAACTATATAAAAGAAATGTGGAGAAAGGGAATGGGTGACGAATGGTAGGCGTAAGGTTACGATGCCGATATTTTTCTTGTCTGATTTTTCTTGCAGGAGTTGGGATTATCATCTCGATTAAAGATTGGTAGCTCGACCTTGAGGGGTGAGTTGGGACCTAGCTTTCTCTGGTTTGTGTGACTGTCCCCTTTGCGGATCGGGGGATCAGGGGGAAGAAGTGTACCCCTAGCGATGGTTGGGAGGTACCGGTGAGGTCTCACCGATTTACCAAGCAAAAAACAAAAGGGAGCCCAAGCACAGAATAACAACTTCGAGTTCTTAGCCTCCAGCTACGATAATCCTAAACTAAGTTTGTGATCATTCAATTTCAATTTAATTGTAGTTTAATTTAATTGCATACGCATTTCTCGGAAATCTAGTCTAGGATGGATATTTTTTTTTACTGTGATTGATTAGGCCTCTCTATTCTAGATGGTTCTCCATGACAAATTCCCAGCCTTATGCTTCATCCTGGCGCTTGTTTCATGTTCTACCTCGCGAAACCCAAGCTCTCAAATTAATTGGGTTGTCTTCGTTTCCTTCCTTCTTTTACACAACGTGTTTCCCTTACTACTCACCATTCCAGTTCCTTGGCCCGGAGGATTCCATGTTATTACAAGGACTTATCTACTTTTTCTTGGTAAATCCTCACCCCTTTCACCGCATTTCCTGCTTTTACAGTGAATTACTTCAAGTTATCTATGTGTTTTTTATTTTGCACAGTTCTCCCAACGTCCTTTGCCACGGAGAAATCTTGGTTTTTGCAAGTAGGTTCTTTGCGTTTTCTTTCTCGGTGCTGGTGTTTTTGCCCAGTGTCTTTCAAGCTTGTACAATGATCCCTTCTCTAAATGCTCTACGATTTCTTATGTATTTACACATCATATCCTTCTTAAAGTTGACCAACGAAATTTGTTCTTCTCTGGATTGTTGGAGGCTTGTTCTCAGCCCTTTTCTTCTACTTACCCTGTGATTTACTTGGATATTTTCGCTACGCAGAGAAGACCCCAGTGTTCGAACCTTAATCTGAAAATTTTGTGGAGCTGCGCTGCTTAATTTCTCAGCCATTTCTCTTACAACGAACTCCACCCCCTTTGGCTCGGCATTGATGTGTTTCACGGCTTGTCATTTCTAATTTCACGCAGCAAGGGAGAGGGGCCCCCATAGCACTGCGGTTTGCACCAAATAACCAACATTGTACTCCATATACCCTTGTGTTTTAGTTCCTTGCCTCTGCGACTTTCTCCCTATTTCGCCCGAGTCGTTTAACATCTTTCCTATGCGATTGAAGGATTTACTCCTCGAACAGACAGATGAGTTTCCTCTGCGAGTGAAGGCTTCACTCGCAAAATGTCGGTCGATTCCTATGTGAATTGAAGGTTTACTCCACGAACTGACAATCTTTAACACAGTGCAATTTGAGGGGGGGTCTCCCGAACTCAGCCCTCTCGTTTTATCTGTCAGCTATTGGGTGGTTGCCCTAACCCCTATTTGCCTTGTATTCTCTGCATCGGGGACTTCTGATTTCTGCATTTCGTTTCAATGCCCGCGAATGGAGGTTCCTTAAAATCTGTTAGTATTAACTGCCAACGAATTCTGGGCTGAGCAGCGTTACCCCCTTTTCCCTTGCACTTCTGTTGCCTCTCTCTTTAGCGAATTTTCTAGCGTTGACACTTCTCTACTCGGTTGTCTTGGTCATATTTTTTCCAGGGTGCATTCCTTCCTCTGATGGTTCCTCTCGTTGATTGGGTTCATAAGTTACGCTAATTATTAAAAACAGATCATTTTAAAATCTATTAAAGTTCGTATTTCCTTTTTACACAGGAGTGATAATTCTACTTAATTTAACTCCTTTAACATTAACCATAAAATACCTTTGCAATGTGGTGTCAATTGCATCCCATTTTATTCTTTTATAACAATAACGCAGTTTGAGAATCAACTATATATGTTGATCACGGATTTCCATAATTAGTGGAAAATACCTTTGATTTGGGATTTGGTCAAGAAGATTGGTCGATCCTGAAACCGTTCAACTAAAAGAGAGTAATGGTCTTTGTCCCGTTGAATAGGAATGGGCTGACAGTTCCATTGCATCATTTCAATCATAGTAGCGAATTCTCACTTTTGTAGAATACTTAACTAGCTTCCCTTTTTGGCGGGTACCTTGATTTTATGCTCAGAGTTTTATGCTCATCCTTTAACGACATAATTAATGATTTTATGTTTAGAATATTTAATGCTATGAGATCTTCTTCAATTTTAAGTAATCGTTAGTTACTTGCGCCATGATAAATATAGATAGGAGTGGATCTTTGTATGTAGCTTACTCTCCTGGCACTGAATAAAATTGATGTTACCTTGCGCCTCAACTTATTTCATTGTGTGTTTGCTTCGTAACTTTCTCTTGCCCTTGAATTTTATCAGTTATTGCGGGTGCCATTTAATTGTACTGCTTGATGAATTTTTGACTCATTTTATATTGCGTCTTGATTATTGATGTTTCCTAAATGGATTAGGCATTCGTTACTATGCGTCCTTAATATTATTGATGTATGATTGATTCTTAATGGTGTTCTTTTGCGCCATTACTTGAGGCGGTGTATGTTTTAATTGCATTAATGGAATTTCAGGCTCCTTGATTGTGGTGTTGAAGTATTAATTAATTCATAACTAGACATTGTTGAGCCATGAAAGTGAATTTAAGGATAATTCTTGAGTCAATGAATTAATGTTGACATGATAAGCTATGTAGTTGTTTTATACTCGCGTGCAACAATTACAATGTAACAATGATTGTTTAGACTACTTACGTGCAATGCATTGATGTTGTTTATGACTAATTCATTAATCAGATTACGCGTTGGCCTTGTATGGATGGTTAGGTAGTTATTTTTTCGCACTCCTAAATTCTTGATTTATAAATTCTTGATGTATAACTGACATATTAATTGAATAGAATCCTTGCGTGCATTTCATTAATGCGAGGTATGACTAGTTGAGTAATTAAACTCCTTACGCGCATTGCATTTTATTGTAGTGTTGATGGTTTTAGATTTTAGACTCTTGTGTGAAATGCAAGTTTATTCCGACAAGTGATTCAACATTTGATTAGGATTCACGCCACAAATAAATGCTATTACATTGTGCCTTGGATATAAGGTGGTATGTGAAGTGTTGTGTGAATGATTAATCGTGCGCCATGTTTAGATTGATCTTTAATTTCCTAATGCAACACTAAAAGAAAAAAAAAATGGTGACATGTTGTACGCCGTTTTTTGTCGTAATGGCGGGGCCGTTACAAGGTCCACAATGTCGTGAGGGTAGATTGAGACAATCGTTCATGAAGATTATAAAGGGTGTGAAATTAGGTAGAGTCCTTATTCCTTAGAAGCCCTTAGTCTCTCACAAGGTCACCTAAATGGAGTGTTGAATCCAAGGATTGGAAAACTACAAAACTAGACAAAGGCGAGTGGCACCTTTGGATCACAAAGTTGCATCTTGAAAGGAATGTCACGTAAATAAAACTTGAGTCAATTAATCTAGGTGGCCTAAAAAACGTTGAAAGTATAATTATAAACCTTGAAAAATTTAGGCCTTGTCGGATTTAAATAATTAATTAAAGAATGAATTTATTAATTATAAATCCCAAATAAAGGTCTAAGCCTATTCAAAAAACATTAATCCTAAGTCTAAGTTTTTTTAAGGATACTAAACTAAGTTATTAACTAAATTAAAAACGAATGAGGAAAATCAATTTAAGAATTAAGAAAAATGAAAAAAATCTAAATATTTGATTTAATACTCATGTGTACAAGAAAATAGCAAATTGGAATTTTAAAATAAGAAAGGAATAAAGCATGAGAGAGTCTAATTACTACTAGTCTAACTAGAAAAAGACTAACTCCAACTCAGATTTAGTAAAAAATCATTAAATGAGAAGTTGAGGATTAAAGAAACAACTAGGAATGCAATTGGGAAATTGACTTTTAATTAGAATAAAATATGTAATTACTTATGAAAATTAGGGAGAGAGTGACAAGTGTAAGAAGGAATAATTCTAATTTATAAATTAAAAAGAAAATTGATTGTGAATGAGGAGAGGTCTAGTTCGGAAAGGGATGACACTGGTTATTGGTAAAGGACGGAACGCTAGTTGACGAAGAACATCATCCAGTCCATTTTCATTTGTTACGGTATTTCTATTTGAGATTTGAGTGTTATTAAATTTTAAATTTGTAATAGAGTTTTAGGGTTCCACTATAATTGTGCTGTAATCTAAATTTGAATTGGTAAGTTCTTGATGGTTTTTGTGGAAAACTAGAAATGAATTATGATGATTTTTACCATTTCAATTTCCCAATGAAAGTGGCCGCGAGGATATCTATGTATGTACAGAACGCGAATCTTCTTAGTCGTTTCAGTATTTGCAAATCAAAATTTAATTTAATTTATCAGTTTGCATTGTTGCGAGGATGCAGTGGGATGGTTCATGTTTGTATGATGAGACGAATGCCTTGTTGCGTGTTTGAACTTGTGTGAATTCCTTTTTGAAGAGTAGGAAACTTCTTGTCCTTAGTTGCGTTCGGCGAATTACTTTTGTTAAGGAAACAAAACCATTGGGTGATAAAGAAAACTAAATTTGAATCGCCTTTGGTGCTATAATCTGGTTGAATTGATTTGCGCACATTTCTGGAATGGTTGAATTGCTGAATTGTTAAATTACTGCGGAGATGCCTGACTTATTTCATGATGTATTACCAATCGTAGTCTGGTTACAATCTGAGATTGAGAGTGGTTGTCGTGACTTCTATGTGTATTGAGTTTTGGGTGAACAATTAAATTCGCTACCTTTAGGCACACTCAGAACGTGATTTCCTTACCGATCTTTGCCTTGAGTCGACATATCAAAAACGTAAATATCGCCTACCTTAATCAACCATCTACCCATACAAATTTTCAATCCAAGGATTTTGTGCACTTGGTTAATAGATGTTGCATACCACGTCGTGTTGCATGGGATTTGAATCGTCTAAGTTCTGGATGTGTGCACTTCCCAACACATGAATTTATGGTGTATGCCGAGTATAATAGATATTAGATGCAACAGCATTCATTTTCACTTCTGAATTTAAAAAAAAACTTGAAACCCCGAGTGTTGTAGTGGTGTTGCGATTTCCTAGTTCCTTTGAATCCCCTTTAAAATGTCTAATTCAATACTGATTCCCGGTTGTTAAGAGCGTGGAGCAAAGTATAAACCAAATCTGGGATGGTTGCGTTGCTTTCTCTCCCTTTCGTCTGGTGGTTAAGAGCTGCTGTCGTTTTTCTTTGTGTTACCTTCAAGACCTCTGAACGTCAATTAATGGTGTATGTGCATTTAGGGGCTTTACACTACCCAAACGAAAAAAGGGTTCATGATTTTTGTTGCTTAAGAATTTTCTGCCAAACGTTTGCTTTCCCTGTCGAAGGGACCTTTTCACCTAGATATCCAACCCAGCTATCGATTTTGCTGTTCTTTTTCTTTAATATCCTTATATACAAGAGAGGTTGCTAACATGTGAAACCCTTTGGACTCTTAAATAGAAATTGACCTTCTTAGCTCCTTTAAACGGGTGTGAAAATCGATTGAAAACTTGATACATTTCTTGTTATGTTGAGATCAAGGTTCGTGTAAATCCTTTATATTGTTTAAATATGATGTTAATCTTCTTAATTCTTAAAATTGTTTGCTTTTATAATTGATTTCTTAAGTCCTTTATTTAAGAATAGGTAAGTTAGATTGAAACCGTTTTATATTACTTGATATATTGTGGTCTTCCTTCAATCCTTATATATATATATATATGGATATGAACGTTGGATGAGGTCCTTATATCGTGCTTATTAAGTTGATCCTTGATTAGTTAGTGGATACGTAATAGTATTGGGATTCGAATGCATTGAAGGGATGGTTAATATTTTTTATTTCTATGGATTGGATCATAAGAGACTTTACTTTCAATTTATCACTTATTATTATTTGAATAATTCTCATACCTTTACAAGGAATGTGTAAGGAAGGATTGGAACCTTTATGCAATACTTAAAGAATATTTCATCCTCTTATGGTTCTTAAAATTGCAATTGTAGTTTAGTAATTTAAAACCTTTTTATATTGTTGAATACGACCTTAGTTTTTCCTTAATTCTTAATTGGATTGTAGATAGTATGGAAGTCCTTGTATGCGGTTTAATAATTTGATTCTTCCTTAATCCTTTCTATAAAACTATAAGTTGATTTTGATTTTTTTTATTTTATTGTTGGTTGTTATAAAATTTCTTATAAGACAACATTGAGTCCTTAGTGATATGTTCGATTAATTTTTATCATCTTAACTCCATTAATGGATATATGTATAAAGATGTTTGATTTCTATTCAATTCAATTATTAGGTTGACTTCCTTATGGTACCTTGTGATGAATATAAATTGGTAATGAATTCTTATAGTACTGTTTACTTAAGATACATCATTTTTAAAGATATTTAGTTGTTTTACATAAGGATGGTACTTGTTGCAGTATCTCGATGTAATTATAAATGATGCTTGACATAAATGAACTTAATTTAGTCAAGTTTCTAAAGATGGGCGTAAATAGATTTGTACCTAGTACTCGAATCTTACTTATGTTTTCATAGATTTTATAAGTCCTTAGGTCTTATTCTCTTATTCAATTGCACTTATTTATTTACGAATGATGGATTAAGTAAAATGGATTCTTCCTTGCACTATGAAGAATGATGTTTAAGTATGATTGATGAAACTAGTATAAAGTTTATTTGAATGGGCTAATGGGATTTAGATACCTCCATGCTCCTCAGAACAGTTGCCAGTCCTAAGACCTTAAATGGTAAAAATCAATTAGATGAATACTGGACTTAAGTGTTTCTTATGTGTCTTGAAGGTCCTAAACCTGCGGGATAGGTTAGATGGGTAGTTTCCTTAAGTTATATTTTATGAGTTGGGTTGAAGGAATTTAAGTGATGATGTTTCCAATTGATCGATGAGATTGATTGTGTAATTAATGTTATATGTTGTGAAGCATGTCATTTGTCGTACCGTGTGTCAAATAAAAAAAATATTTACCTCTTTTCGACATCGCTTGTCGTAGTAACGGAGGGGCAATTACATAGGGTATCAGAGTAGGTTCAACGTTGTGATTTTGGATAGATATGCCTTCCCCTGTGTTAAAATTATGACTTAGAACTTATGGCTAATTAAAATTTAAAATTTTTCCCTGAAGGTATTCATGGGTAGAGGACATCCTGGTGGTAGACGACGTGGTG
>JZKD02S2191584.1:25966-54378 GCA_000966675.3 Picea glauca | reverse complement strand
GTCAATGATATTTAAATACCTAAGATGAATTAGCTCTGCGAGGCCTTGCTGGCCCCAAAATTGAATTTAAACACAAGCCCGTTTATCACCTTAGGTGCAGGTCGTATGATACCCACAGACCCCTTTACTTAGCGCTTTTATAATCTTGAAAATTTCAGGCGCTCACTCCTTTCCTCTATCGCTTCTCCACATGCGACCTAAGGCTATGAACTAGAGATTAATCTCTTAGGCACTTCATAACTTCGGGTGCGTTTTTAGCAACAACTACACCCTTTTCGCCTAAACCCCAAATCGACGAACTAATCCAACATGATCTACGTTCAACTCCTATCTAACAACGGACGATTGAGATTCACTTCAGAACTTCAACTTTCGCAAGTTCCAGATGTTCCAGAGTCTTCTCCCCCCGAAGTAACTTTTCCACGAAGTTATGGATTAAGCGCTAGGTACTCGCGTTCCAGTCAACAACTAAGATCCCTTTGTAGCTTCTACACTCCAAATCCTCCAAATCGTGAAATCTCGAGGAGCTCACGGCCAACCACTGCACAACTCTCCCAGATTTGACGGTCTGGAATAATCACGCTTCCTCTTGAAGCAATCTTCATGGTTACTTTGAAAAACCTCAAAGGGATCCTCCCTTCTGAAGATTTCTCCCGCTAACATTTTGGAACTTGTCTTTCCTCTGAACCTTTAACTCTTTAGAGGTTTTTCTTTGACACTTAGTCAGACTTTGGATCTGAGCATGTCTTGCAATAGATCTTTGCATACACTTCTGCAAGTGATTTATTGAACTACTCCTGAGATTCTAAGTCAAAGACTCTGTCGATGCACTCCTTGCAGACAATATGCACACTCTACATACAAAGCTTCAAGTTGTCTCTTTCGAACTTTGAGTCAAACCAGACTCTATCAACACACTCCTTGCAGACAACATGCACTCCTTGTGTAAGATCATGGAAGAGAAAAAAGTGAAACTTATCTAATGTTTCAGAGATTCATAAAATTCACCATGAATTAACAACAATGAAACTCATGCATTCATCGGTGTAATTCACGCATGCATGAATACACAATATAAAAAAAGATCAGAATGTAAATAGAAAGACGTCCATTCACTTAGATAGACAAGCAATAGCGACACCACGCATTTGGATCAATATTTCTCTAGTATATTCATTCAAATGTACTTAAGTTGTATCAACATTCAACAACTTCTAACTAACTTGCAACTATAACAATATTCAACTAATTTGTAGCTATCATCATATTCAACAACCTCATTTGGGCATACAACACCTCTACTTATACCATAGGGTTCATAGGGTTCCCTCTGACTACCTATATTATCGAAATGAAATCTAACAACTACTTAATCCTTATTACGTTAAATCCTGAGACAGATAAATAATAGTGAAAGCTCCCTATCTGTGTTGTAATTAACTATAATAAAGGAAATATGATCTCTAGCGATCGCATGCGATCGTTCAGCCTCCAAACATTAAGATCTTCTTTAATTTTCAAATCGTTCAAAATGATTAACATGACACGCCGGCTTTTAAAATTCAAAAATAATTCAAAAGGTTCTCTACGGTGTTGAGTTGTCTCTCCACGTGTGCTTTGCTGATGATTCTCCTACATCATACTCCTCTGGAAAAAAATTCATGGGCTCTTGTCCATGACCTCCTCCACTGACTTTCCATGCTTCTGGATATCCGCTGCATTTACCCAACTAACATATTATATTGGGTTTTCTTTCCACTTTACCAAATAATCCAAATAAGTCTTTGTCCTCGTATTCTTACCAATCCTCTTATTAATGGTCTTCTCCATCTGTGGTTTTTTCGCTATAGGAATCTACTTCTCCCATTGGGTTTGTTTCTAATCTTATGATTATTTCTTATCATATTCCATGTAAGGATATAGGTCTTCAACATTAAATATGGGTGATATACCCACATCCTATAGAATCTCTATCTCATAAGCATTGGCACCAAATTTCCTTAAGATCTTGCATGGGCCTATCTTCTTTGGCTTCAATTTGTTATATGTTCTCCTTGGGAAACTTTCCTTCCTGACATGTGCTAAAAATTGATCTGCCACTTCGAATTGAAGTTCTCTCTTATGCTAATCAACTCTGTGTTTATACTCTTTATTACGATTTTGCAACTGTTCCTTGATCTGATTGTGAAGCTTATGCACTTTTGCATCGAAGTCTTCTTCTCCAATGCTTCTAAATTCACTCTGCTCTAGATCTCTCAATTCTAATAATCCTCTTGTCTTCATCCCATTCACTATCTGGAATGGGATCCTTCCTATAATTCTATTTGGTGAGTCGTTATATGCAACCTCTACTTGTGACATAATTTTATCCCACTGGCTATGATGTTCAATGACCAAACTTCTCAAAAAATTCCCTAAACTTTGATTTACCACCTCAGTATGTCCATCTGTTTGAGGGTGATATGATGAACTAAACGACAACTCTATCCCCATATTCTTCCATAATTTTCTCAAGAAATTCCCAACAAATTTAGTGTCCTTATCTGAGACAGTAATCTTAGGAAACCCATGAAATCTCACAACTTCCTTGAAAAACAAATTTGCAATGTGTGTTGCATCACTAGTCTTCTGACATGGGATAAAGTGTGCCATATTTTAGAATCTATCAACTAGAAAAAATATGGAATCTCTTCCCCTTTGGTTTCTTGGCAATCCCAACACAAAATCTATACGTATTTCATCCCAAGTCCTACATGGAATAGGCAATGGCTGATACAATCCAGTGTTTTGTTTCTTTCCTTTTGCATACTGGAAAAATTTACATTTTTTTACAAACATCTTCACCTATTCTCTCATACGTGGCCAATAGTATGAATTGTTCAAATGTGCAAATGTCTTTTCATGGCCAAAATGTCCTACTAGGCCTCCACTATGTTTTTCCTTCAGCAAATTTTTTCTCATTGAACACTTTGGCATGAAAAATTGTCAACCTTTAAACATCAATCCATCTTGAATCATATAATTTGTCCATTGGCTTTTGTCTCTGAAGAAAGGATTCACGCATGCTTCATATGCCTCTTTAAAATTTGGATCATCATATTACATCTCCTTAAGGTGTTCAAACCCTAAGTTCTTTAGTTGAAATTCCTGTAGAATCAGACATATGTTGTACAATGCATCAACAATGTTGTTAGGATTACCAGAAATATGTTTAATAACAAAGTGAATTTTTGCGTAAACTCTATCCACTTAGCATGTCTTTGATTCAACTTTTCTTGTCTAGTTATGAATTATAAAGCCTAATTATTGCTATACAAAACAAACCCTTTTGGAACAAGGTAGTGCCTCCATTTATTTAAGGCTTAAATTACCACATAAAATTCTTTATCATATGTGGAGTACTTTCTATTAGTTTCATTCATATTCTCACTAAAATATGCAACAGGCCTATTATCTTGGCTCAAAACTTCTCCAATTATGACTCCACTAGCATCACATCTTACTTGAAATGTCTTCCCAAAATTTGGCAAAACAAGAATTGGTTGTTCTGTTATATTCTCCTTCAATATATTGAAACTGTTCTCAGCCTCTTCTATCAACTTAAAATATGTGTTCCTCTTCTTCACTGTATCCAATATTAGTGCACAAATTTAACTGAAATTTCTAATGAATTTCCGATAGAAACTTGCTAATCCATGGAATCTTATCACCTCAAATATGCTTCTTGGCAATGTTCATTCTTTGATTTCTCTCACCTTCTCCGGATCCATCTTCAATTCATTTGAAGAGATCAAAAAACACAAATAAATGAGTTATGTATTCATAAAAGAGAAATTCTTCAGATTTATCAACTACTTCTCTTACTACAATCTTCTCATCACTAATTCCAGATGTCTCAAATGCTCTTCTTTAGTTTTACTAAAGACCAGTATATCATCTAGATATACAATCAAAAACTTACCAAAGAAATATTTTAATACCTCATTCATCAATCTCACAAAAGTGCTTGGGAAATTTTTTAAGACAAACGACATAACAAGCCACTCATACAACCCCTTATTTTTCTTGAAGGTTGTTTTCCACTCATCACCTTCCATCATCCTTATCTGGTGATATCTATTTTTCAAATTTTTCTTTGAAAAAAAAATTGTTCCACTTAAAAAATCCATTAAGTCATCCATCCTTGGAAAAATCAATTTTTACCTGATGGTGATGTTGTTTATGTCTCTTGAGTTTGTACACATTCTCGATCCTCCATCCTTCTTCGGACTCAACATAGTTGGTACTGCACATGGACTCGATCTTTCTTTGACCAAACCCTTGTCTAATAAATACTGGACTTGTCTTTTTGCCTCTTCATTCTCTTGAGGTGTCAATTTGTATGTCTCTTTTTTCAACAGAATTGCTCCTAGTATTAGATCAATGTGATGGATGATACTCCTGATGGGTGGAATTGAATTAGGTAACTCATTAACTACTATGTCAAAAAAAAATTCCAACAACTCCTGAACCTCCTTAGGAAAATCATCCATAGAAGTAATTGTAAGGAAAAATCTGGGTTTCCTCACCACAACAAATTGCATCTCTTGTTCCTTCTTAACTTCACTAAGGAGTTCCTTCCCACTCATGAGAAGTATACTTTTGTTGGATTCTTCTTTTACTCTCTTCTCCTCTATTGGTAGTAGCATGTGTGTCCTACCATTTTTATACAATGTATAAGTATTTTTCTTCCCATCATGAATGAAATTCCTATCAAACTGCCATGGTCTCCCCAAAAAAACATGACATACATCCATGGGAATCACATCACATAGAATATCATCTCTATGTCCTCTTATTTTAAATTCAACGAGACAATTTTTAGTTACCATTAGTCGGTGTCCTTTTTGAAACCATGAGAGTTTATATGGATTCGGATGTGCAGTTGTCTCTAGCTCCAAATTATCCACCATCTTTGTGGATACTAAATTATCAGTGCTCCCCTTATCAATTATCACTTTGCATACCCTATTGTTAGTCTTGCAAGCATTTCTGAATAAATTGTTCCTCTGCACTGGATTTTCAACCTCTGGCTATGGTTTTAAGAGAACTTTCTTCAACATCAAATATTTTCCATTTTCTTCACCTTCTACTTCAACATTCAGCTTCTACACTTCCGAAATGTGAGCTTCACCTCCTTCTTTCTTTTTCTCAGGGCAATCTGAAGACATGTGTCCTGTCTTTCCACAAGTGTAACAACTTTCACCTATCCTCCTCTAATTCTTCCTTTTCCTCTAGGAAAAGAATTTCTTCCATCAGAATGTCTCCCTCAGGAACTTCCTCCTCTTTCTGAGTGACTATGTGGTTTTTCAGCCTCACCCTTAGGCTTCTGTTCCTTGTCATGGACAATTCCCTTACCTATGTTTGGAATTATTCCTATGCTTCATTGGTTCTTCTTTCTGGCCAAATTCTCATCTTCCTTCAGTGTAATCTGATAAGCATCATCCACTGTCCTCATTGTCATCATGATGATTTCTTCTTGGATCTCATACCTCGGGCTATTCATATAGATAGAAAATTTTTCATCATCTTTCTCCCTATGTCCAGTCTTGATGTTCAACTTGTAAAATTACTCTGTATACTCTTTCACTGTTAACCCCCTCTGTCTCAGGTTCTACAACTTCCTGAATAGATTTATCTGATAGTCCTTGGGTATGAATTTAGCCTTCATCTTGGCTACCATTCTGTCCCAATTCTTGATCGTTTTCTTACCTTTTCTTCGTCTTTCATCTTGTAGTTTATCCCACCATAGTGATGCATGTCCTTTTAACCTGGGGAAAACATGTATCACCTTATTCTCCTCTTCAACATATTCATCTTTGAAATACTTATCCATTTCTCATATCCAATCAAGAAATTCGTCAGCACCTAGATTTCCTTCATACATTGGGATTTTTTTCTTTTCTCTTTCTCCCAATTTGACAATCGCTTTCAGCAAGCGTTCCTCGAAAACATCTTCCCCTGTATATTCTTCAACCTCTACTTCATTTCTTTCTGCATCACTAAAATCTCCATCATCAAGTGCTCTCCTTTGCGTTGTTTCCATTGCATCCAACCTTGCATGAAGTTATCTCATTTCTCTTTCTACAACTTGATTTGCTACATGCGGATCTGTACGTCTTATAGGGGGGATTATGCTGACCTTTTCTTCACTCACATATCACAATTTGAGCTCTTTAGGCTCTGATACCACTTGATTCAATCCCCCCCATTCTCTCCTTGAGATTGCATGACCTACAGGTCAAGGATCATTAACTACCTTAGCTAAATTATCTCCTTGAGGCCTTGTTGGCCCCCAAATTGAATTTAAACACATGCCCTTTTATCACCTTAGCCATAGGTCATATGATACACACAGACCCCTTTCCTTAGTGCTTTTATAATATTGAAAATTTCAGGCGCTCACTCCTTTCCTATACCCCTTATCCACATGTAACCTCGGTCTATGACTCGAGGATTAATCTCCTGAGCACTTCGTAACTCGGGTTTCAGCATTTTTATCAACAACTACACCCTCTTCTCCCAAACCTAAAATTGGTGAACTTATCCAACAAGATATATGACCAATTCCTATCCAACAACTGACGGTTGATATTCACTTCGAAACCTTGATGTTCACGAGTTCTGGACATTCCAAGGTCTTATCCCCGTGAAGTAAATTCTCCATGAAGTTGTGGATCAAGTTCCACGTATCCTCCTTCCATTCAATAGATACAATCCCTTCACAGCTTTAGAATTCAATGATTTCACCCTTCTACACTCCAAATCCTCTAAATCACGAACTCCCCAGGAACTCATGGATAACCACCACACATCTCTCCCAGATATGACGGTCTAGAAAAAACTCACTTCCTCCTGAAGGGATCTTTATCGTTACTTTGAAAAACCTTAAAGGGATCCTCCCTTTTGAATATTTCTCCAGATAACTATTTGGAACTTGTCTTTCCTCTAAACCTTTAACTCTTTAAAGGGTTTTCTTCAATACTTAGACAGACTTTGGATCTTTCCAGGCCTTGCAACAGATCTTCGCACACACTTCTGTGAGCGATTTCGTGAACTACTCCTCTTGAGCCTATGAGTCAAAGACTTTGTCGACACACTCCTTGTGGACGATATGCACACTCTGCATACAGAGCTTTAAGTTTCCTCGTCCATACTTTGATTCGAACCAGACTCTATCAATGCACTCCTTGTGGACAATAGACACTTCTTGTGTAAGTTCGTGGAAGAGAAACAAGTGAAACTTATCTAATGTTTCATAGATTCATATAGTTCACCATGAATTCACACATTCAAAAATGAAACTCATGCATTCATCATTGTAATTCACGCATGCATGAATGCACAAAATAACAGAGAGAAGAATGTAAACAAAAATCCTACCATTCACTCAAATAGACAAGAAATAACGACACCACGCATTTGGATCAATGTTTCTATGTTATATTCATTCAAGTGTACCTAAGATATATCAACATTAAACAACTTCTAACTAACTTGCAACTATAACAATATTCAACTAATTTGCAGCTATGATCATATTGAATAGCCTCATTTGGGCATACAACACCTCTACTTATACCGTAGGGTTCATAGGGTTCCCTCCGACTACCTATATTATTGAAATGAAATCTAACAACTAATTAATCCTTGTTACATTAAAGTATGAGATAGATAGATAAGAGAGAAAGCTCCAGATATGTGTTGTAATTAACTATAAAAAAGGAAATTCAATCTCTAGCGGTCTCGTGCAATCATTCAGCCTCCAAACATTAAGATCTTCTTTAATTTTCAATTCGTTCAAAAATATTTACATGATACGCCAGCTTTTAAAATTAAAAAATAATTCAAAAGTCACGCTAGGGTGCTGAGTTGTCTCTCCATGTGCACTTTGGTGACGATTCTCCTACATCACTAGGGGAAGAGGTGTGATGCCTCTAGTAGCATCCACACTAGAGGGGTCTAACCCCCAAGGAGATGAATAAGTCATGGAGTAGGAGAAAGTTGTTGTGAGATATGTGGTTGGTTTGAAGAGGTCATTTCAGAGGATGTTAGAGGCCTTGATTAACCAACTAGATAGAGATGAGGCTAGAGCGTCTGTACCCAATGAGGGTTCACAACGTGATCTAGCTAATAGTGGTAGCATTCATATATAACTCAAGAAGGTGAAGTTTCCTGAGTTCATGGGTGCCACGAATGGCTCAGTCGTCAAGGCATGGTTGGAGAAGATGGTGATGTGGTTTGCACTTCATGACTACACCTCCAACATGAAGGTCTGCATGGTGGTATTTCAGCTGAAGGGGAGTTCTCTTATATGGTGGAAGACTCTCCTACCTCAACTAAACATGGTCGTCGAAGACTTGTCATGGGAACTATTCATGGAGTGGTTATGGGAGAGGTATTTGTCAAAGGAATTAATTGAGCACCATCTCACTAAGTTCAACGCCTTAAGACACGGTGGTTGTACGGTGTCAGATTATGAGGCCATACTTATGGAGCTACTTCAATATGCTCCACATCTAAACACAGACAAGCTAAAGGTCAACAAGTTTGTGTCCGACCTTAAATTTAAAACCAGTGCAAAGGTGAGGATCCCAATGCTTGAGACATTACATGATGTAGGCCAGAAGGTCCTCATAGCTAAGGAAGAGATGACTAGCGGGGGTCAGGGTAGGACTCTTGCAAGACCAACTGGACATACAATATTAGGAGTGTAGCAGCATCAGACACCAGTAAGACATAAATCAGGGTATCAAGATACCTCTAGAGGACCCATGTTCATGACACCATGATGACCAACACCTCAGTAGAGGAATCCCTACAAGGGACCACTACATCAAAAACAACGTCACCCACAGTACCAATAGTTTAGGACTATTCAGCAGAATAGACCATGATCTCATACTAGTAGGCCAACAACTTCTACTTTGGGGACCAAGAGTACTGGACCAAACACCAGATGCTGTACATGTGGAGAGTCACATTACGAGTGATATTGTCTGATTGAGAAGACCGGAGTGGCTATATCAATAGGACACACTACATTCTAAGATTTGGGAAAGGCCCACACGATTCATGGAGCAGTGAATAACCTCCAGGCCAAGCACCAGTCCATTGTGCTCGAGACGTCCACAAGAGTTGAAAATGCAATTGAAGGAGTTTTTGGACTTGGGATTTATATGTCCAAGTGGGTCACCTTGGTGTGCATATGTTATTTTCATAATAAAGAAGGATGGATCGTGGAGACTTTGTATTGACTACTGTCAACTGAACAAAGAAACGATCAAGAACCAATATTCGTTTCCAATAATAGACGATTTGTTTGATCAAATGAAAGGAGCGACGATGTTTTCAAATATTGACTTGAGATCAAGATAATACTGGTTATAAATTAAAAAGGAACATATTCCTAAAACCTCATTTAAGACGAGGTTTGAATACTATGAGTTTACAGTTCTACCGTTTAGAATAACAAACGCCTCAGGGGTATTCATGAGTTTGATGAATGGGGTGTTCCACGAATACCTAGACAAGTTTGTTAAAGTATTCATTGATGACATACTGATATATTCTCGGATGATAGAAGATAATGAAAAACATTTAATATTAGTACTATAGTGTTTACAAGAAAAAAAATTATATAGGAAACTATCTAAATGTTTTTTTTACCAATCAAAGATTCATTACTTTGGGCACGTTATATCTGGTGAAGGTATAGTTATGGATCCAATGAAAGTAGAGGATATTATGGAATGGACTACACCGACAAATGTCCAAGAAGTACACAACTTTATGGGTTTATCAAGATATTACTGTCGGTTCGTCGAAGGTTTTTTGAAAATAGAAAATACGATCACGAAATTGAAAAAGAAAAATAGGAAGTTTGTATGCACTCAGAAATGCGTGGAATAATTTCAAAGGATCAATCAGCTAATTACGACAACACCAATATTGATGGTCCCTGACATGGAAAATGAATTTTTGGTATGCACAGACACATCCAAGGAAGGCTTAGGAGGAATTTTGATGCAAGAGGGTCGAATGATCTCTTACATTCCAACGAAGTTGAGAAAGCATGAGGAGAAATATGAAATTCATGACTTGGATTTATTAGCCATTCTATATGCCTTGAGATTTTGGAGACACTGTCTGATTGGAAGGAAATTCGAACTAAAGACAGATCATTGTGGACTACATCATATATTGATGCACACTAACTTGAATGCATGACAGAGGCATTAGTCAAAACTACTTAGCAAATACGACTTTAATATTACTTACATAAAATGTACGGTGAATAGAGTGGCATACACGTTGAGTCGGATACCACACATTCGAGAAAATATTCTTTGTAGTACCTCTTCAAACGAATCTTCAAGAAAATATTATAAATATACAGATAAATGATGATTGATATAAAGAGGTTAAGGAAAATATTGGACAAGATACCATAATGGTATTGAAGTTTGAAGGATATATACATTGGAGAATGATGGATTGTTGAGATATCACAATAGAATTTATGTACCTCCTAATGACGAGTCAATAATTTTGATCTTAAGTGAAGTGCATCGTGTTGTGTACATGGCTCATTCCAGAGTCACGAAGATGAAGGAATACCTTAATCCTTTATTCTTTTGGAAATGAATGAAAGAAGACATAGTTAGTTATGTGGTGATATGTCTAGAATGTCATCAAGTGAAAGCCAAAGATAGACATCCGGCAGGATTACTACAACCAAACGTCACTCTAGAATCAAAATGGGAGGTCATTTCAATGGACTTTATAGTTGGATTTCTACTGACGGTAAGGAGAAATGACTCGATTTTCATGGTAGTTGACACTTTGATGAAGAGTGCACATTTTATTCATGTACGTACGACGTATCAGGTGCTATAACTAGCTAGAGTTCTTGTCAATCAGATTGTAAGTTTACATGTGGTGTGTCAAGAAGAATCATATCTGATCAAGGATTGGTGTTTACAGGATGATTTTGGACCATTTTCCAAGAGGTTTTGGGAACACAACTAAATTTTAGTAAACCATATCACCCTGAGACGGACAGAATGACAAAAATAACGAACCAAATTTTGGAAAATATGTTGCATATGTATGTAATGGACCAACATAAATGTTGGGAGGAATTCTTGCTTCTAGTAGAGTTTGCATATAACAACAAATATCAAATTACCATTAAGATGGCATCATTTGAGTTTCTTTATAGGTGACCATGCCAGATGCCTTTGAGTTGGGATTGACTTGAGGATAGGGCCCTGGTGGGACCAAAAGTGATCCAAGGAATGGAAGAACCAATGGAAATGGTAAGACAAAGGATTAAAGAAGCACAATATCGACATACAAGTTATGCTATTGCACATCGCATTGACCACAATTATGAAGTTGGCGACTGACTTTTATTGCAAGTGAAACTGCACAAGAGTTCGATCAAGCTCGAAAGATGTGATAAACTCTCTCCTAGGTTTGTGGGACCTTTTGAGATTGTGCAAAAGAAAGGACACGTGTCTTATCAACTAGCCTTGTCTAAATATTTGAGGTGTATGCACGATGTATTTAATGTAATTGTTTTGAGACATTATGTTAGTGATACTACACATGTGATTGACAAAAGTTCTTTGCAAGTTTCGAACAAGAGTGCTTTTACGGAGGAGCCAATCTGCATTATGTACCATCACATTCGACAACTACGATGTCGAATAGTTGATCAAGTGAATGTCCAGTGGGACAATTATAGTCCACACTCAGATACCTTGGAGAAGGAATATGATATGCGTCCACAGTTTCCTTACTTGTTTGATATATTGGACATATAAATCTTGTCAGATACTTTTATTACTGCATTTTATATACTGTACAACTTCAGGATGAAGTTTAAAATAAGAGGGAGCATATGTAACATCCCCCTCTTGTGAGCACATGTTGTCAAATTATTCTTTGAGGAAACTTGCATGCAAGTGATCTTATTATAGTGCATGGTTATTTGTTTCGATTATGGATTTTTATGATGATGTTGATGGTTGTGATTTATTGTCATTTGATATATATGTATTGACAGATTCTATTGATGAGTTTACATGAGTGTGAAAAACATGTGCTAGATTGTGGATGTCGTTAGCATAAATGGACCTCCTTGGGATCTGTATTGATTGAGGGAGTGGATTGTGTTTTTTTTTAGTATTTCATTTTTACGCATATGTGTCATATGATTGATTTAATATGGTTATGTATATAGATCAGTGACAGTGATTTGACAATGGATGCAGGATGATAATTCTTTATAATATGAATCACATAAGGAGTAAAGGGGCCATGCATAGAAATCAAATATTGAGGGAGAGGTGTGGCACCGTCCCTGTCAGAACCTACTAACACTCTCGTCGTGGCTCGAATTTTAGGTTAATGATTACCTAGTTTGAGAGGTCCACGATGTCGTGAGGGAATACTGAGACAATCACTCACGAAGACTCTAAGGGGAACACAATAAGGTGAAATCCTTATTCCTTAGAATCCCTTAGTCTCTCACAAAGTCATCCGAATGGAGTGATGACTCCAAGGGTTGGACAACTACAAAAACTAGTCAAAGGCGAGTGACACCCTTGGAGCACGGAGTTGTGTCTTGAAGGGCGCGTAAATAAAAATTGAGTCAATGAATCTAGGTGGCCTAGAAAACCTTTTAAAAATAATTATAAACCTTGAAAATTTAGGCCTTGCAAAATTTAAATAATTAATTATAGAATCAATTTATTAATTATAAATCCCAAACAAAAGTCTAGGCCTATTCAAAAAAATTTAATAAGTCGAAGTTTTTGAAAGGAGACTAAACTAAATTATTAACTAAATTAAAAAGGAATGAGGTAAACCAATTTAAGAATTAAGAAAAATGATATAAATCTAAAGATTTGATTTAATACTCATGTGTGCAAGAAAATACCAAATTGGAATTTTAAAATAAGAAATGAATAAAGCATGAGAGAGTAGGTGTGCACATAGAATGATATCTAGAGTCTAACTACCACTAGTCTAACTAGAATAAGACTCATATTTTAACTCTAACTCAGATTTAGGAGCGCATTTGGGAAATGTGAGGGAAATTGACTTTTAATTAAAATAAAATATGTAATTACTTGTGAAACTTGGGGAGAGGGTGACAAGTGTAAGGGGGAATAATCATAATTTATTAATTTAAAAAGAAAATTGATTGTGCATGTGGGGAGGTGTCAGTAAAGAATTTCCTATAAAGAAAATGGTCTAGATGGGAAAGGGATCACATTGGTTCTTCATAAAGTTAAGTTTTAGAATTAATTTTGAATGGTTTTTACTTGTTAGAGTTGGGATACCCAGATTGAGATAAAATGGTGGTTTTATCTTGCAAGGAAACCTTAGAGCTAGAGTGTTTTTGGCTTAAAACTTGAAACCCCGAGTGTTGTAGTGGTGGTGCGATTTTCGAGTTCCTTTGAATCCCCTTTAAAATTTTTAATTCAATACTGATGCCCGGGAGTTAAGAGAGTGGAGAAAGGTATGAACAAAATCTGGGATGGTTGTGTTGCTTGCTCTCCGTGTCGTCTGGTGGTTAAGAGTTGCCTGGACTGCCTTTTTTCTTTGTGTTACCTTCAAGACCTTTGCATGTCAATTAATGGTGTATTTTCATTTAGGAGATTTACACTACCCAATCCCAAAAAGGTTTCACGATTTTTGTTTCCTAAGAATTTGCTAACAAACTTTTGCTTTCCCTGTCGAAGGGACCTTTTCGCCTTGATATCCAACCCAACTATCGATTTTGATGTTCTTTTCCTAATTTTAACATCATATTTCGACTGCATGTTTATAGCTTAGGAACGATTCATGCCATCTCTATGGCATTCGCTTCCAATTGAAATTCAGATAAGAATATCAGAAATTGAGTGCCAGAACTGCTGTCGGTTTAAACTGTGCATGTTTAAATTGTGCATCGTTCCAAGGTATGGAGCGTTCTTTGAAACCTTAGAGTTATTGTAAAGTGCTTCTAGCCTTTTGAATCCTAGTTACTAAAAAAAGTTTACTTGTCGACCCTCGAAAGTGATTGATCTTCTTTAATATCCTTATATACAAGAGAGCTACCTAACATGTGAAACCCTTTGGATTCTTAAATACAAATTGATCTTCTTAGCTCCTTTAAATGGGTGTGAAAATCGTTTCAAAACTTGATACATTTCTTGTTATGTTGAGATCAACTCTTAATCCTTAGACTTGGACGTGAAGTTTCGTGTAGATCCATATATTGTTTAAATATGATGTTAATCTTCTTAATTCTTAAAATAAAGAAAAGCAGTTGACTTCTTTTTGCTTTTATAATTTCTTTCTTGACTCCTTTATTTAAGAATAGGTAAGTTATCTTGAAGCCCTTTTATATTAATTGATATATAGTGATCTTCCTTTAATCCTTTTATATATGGATATGGAATTTGGATGAGGTCCTTATACCGTTCTTATTAAGTTGATCCTTGATTCTTTGGTATATATGTAATAGTATTGGGATTCGAATGCATTGAAGGGATGGTTGATATTCTTTGTTTCTCTAGATTGGATCGTAAGCAACTTTAATTTCAATTTCTCTCTTATTATGATTTAAATATTTCTCATATCTTTACAAGGAATGTGTAAGGTAGCATTGAAACCTTTATGCCATAGTTACATAAGATTTGTTCCTCATATGGTTCTTAAAATTGGAATTGTAGTTAAATAATTGAAACCCTTTTTATATTGTTGAATAAGACTTTAGTTTTTCCTTAATTATTAATTTGATTGTAGTGTAATTTTCTATCATTACGACAACGAATAGTTATGTACAATAAGTTAAAAAAATAAATGTTTCATATCAATAGGATATTAAAATTGCCACAACATAATTAATAGCATCGCAAGACATACATGGGCATAACTAATAAGGACACCTAATCAATACATTAACACAATTAATAGCGGCATGTAATCAACACAACATCATAATAAACAAAGAAACAAATACACACGTCACAATCAAATGAAGCAAAACACTAATAATTGATCAACCATGTCACTGAATAATAAAAGAACTATCTGCCCAACCTACCCTGCATGGTTAGGACCTCCAAGACACATACACAAAGCTCAATTCTAGGATTCATCCAATTCATTTTGACCACTTAAGATCTCTAGCGACTGTTCTAAAGAGCAATAAGATATATAATTATCATTATTTTAACAAAACACAGTCAATGCTAGATTTATCAACCATACTCATCCATTCATTATTTGTGATGTAATAGTATAATCCACTGAACTTAAAAAATATTCAAACAATAATTAAGCTCCAAAGAGTAAGAGGAATTTCGTTAAAAAATAACATGAAACAAAAGTGCATAGTTACATTCTTAGTATCAGGTAGAGACCTAACTATAAATATCAATATCAATTTTCCATTTTGCATTATTACTCAAGGCCTTTATTACTCACCCATCCTATGGAACACAACTGGAGACAATGAGGAATACTATTTGTCTCACCTATTCCACTTAACAATAAGGGTTGATCTAAT
Source organism: Picea glauca (assembly GCA_000966675.3). Lineage (NCBI taxonomy): Eukaryota > Viridiplantae > Streptophyta > Pinopsida > Pinales > Pinaceae > Picea > Picea glauca. The sequence goes on along the minus strand of JZKD02S2191584.1, from coordinate 38,768 downwards.
TAAATAATATTCTAAATAAGATATGATTTATCATATACAGATAACAGATGCTCCACTACACCCCTTATTGTTTAATTTAGAGAAAAGTTCCATTTTCCATTCAAAGGAAATGAGCTAACTACTATAATATCTATACAAATTTATATATCAACATATGCAGCATGGAACCTTATCTAGGTAAAATGACATAAAGGAATTAAGGCGCATTGGTGTAAGTCCTACATATAATCATTACTTGGAAATCACACAGATTGTGTGACAATAGTATTACCTTAACCCAATTTATTAAATTCCACAACATTATACAATCCAAAAAGCTAAATTACCTATTCATTTAAGGAAATCATGAGGAGGTATAAATGTTCCTTAAGACATTCATATCATTCAATGCTACCATGCAACACATAGTCTTTTTAAAACTAAGGATCAATAATAATAAAAAGTTGAGTCGTCAAGTTGCTATACACCTCATATAAAGGAATTTATGAAATCAAGCATAAATAAGTAATGCTATTCAGACTTCAAATTCCATCTTATGTAAATATATTCAACGAGTTGTAAGAAGATCAATCATCTTAAACATTTTATAAGGGTTCATAAGTTACCTTTGTGTCCAAGAATAAGGGACCAAGGGAGATTAATGTTCCATATTGTTAAGCAACAAGGTAGACGCGTACTCGATTTATTAAGCTAAGTTTTTAGGGTGGAAGGATCCTTACAAGGAAGGCGTTTCATTTATTTTAAGACCACCCAAGCGCACAATCCCTTCACGAACTCCTTCAATAATTAACATCAACAACGAAGGAACCAAAATTAGGCTAGAAGGTTAACATACAAATTTCCACCATCAAGGATTTCAGAAACTGATCCCACCCTAGAGTCTGCATTTAAGCTCTAATAACATTGGATTTACTTCATCATTACGAAAAAAAGGTTTTGAATACTGGGTAAGCCCTTAAGGAAAGGCGATAATTAAAACCAAGAACTACCTTAGAAAAAAAGAAGCGAACAATTAGTTCAACACTCGACGACATTTGGGAAATGAGATCAAAGATTAAGTCTGAGAAATCAACGACTAAGTTCCAAGGTGATAATTGCAAATTCATTGGCAATGTTAAATTTAATGTAACCTCAACAGTCTGACTGTACACTGCCAGCTGTACTGGACAATTGTACTTTCTATTTTTTTCTTGCTTGAGCCTATTTACCTCAGCCATCTCCCATTGCATTGTATCTTCTTCTAACAATATCTTCTTCATACATTCCAATATACTATTCTATTCTTTCTCTCTACATTTCTCTTTACTTCACAATTTATCATGGTATCAGAGCTTCAACAGTAAGCCTCTTCACATAGTTCAGAAAGCAACTCGATCCTCACAGTGCAGAGCTTCACGGATCTTGAGAGCATGCGACACAGTCTCTTTCACAAGGTTTCGAGAGTTGTCTATCATACTCTCGAAAGATTCTCGCAGGAAAATTCCACAAGGAAGTTGTCCACTCATACGCTCAAAGATCAGCGTAAGAAGCTCACACGATAAGGCAGAGGGTACTACGCTCAAAAGAATGAGGAAGAAGAGACCGAGAAAGAATAAACTTTAAAGATTGTTGTAATACTTTAAAGAATCGTCAAATATTGACGAAGAAGAGTTGAAGGAGGCAAAATCTTTTAAAGAACTCGAATAATTTGTTCAAATTCATTAAAGATTCCTGCAGAAGGCAAAATTGCTTAAAGTTTTTCGAAGTTCGCACAAATCTTTCAAAGATTGAAGCAGTGAACAAAGAATTCGTGTATTTCTTTCAAATCTTTGAAAGATTAACGAATCTTTCTTTCACAGAAGTAAAAAACGCATCTCAACTGCAAAGAACCGCCATTGAAGCCATAAGATTTGTCCTGCGAACAGATCCAAAGAAGAAAACCAGTTCAGAAGGGAAGAAGAAAGCACGGAAAAGCCGAAAGAGTTTCAGCCATTAGATCTTGCGCAGAGGCCTGAGAGCCATTGGATCAATGAGAAAGTGAATGAGGTTTAATCCTCTAGAGCGCACAGGATAATTTTTGGATTGAGAAGTCCCTACATCATCTGGACCATCCATCGAGACACACGTGGAAAGATCTCGACATTTCGTGACACGCGGGTGTAAAGGTCAGAAGACATGTCATGAGAATTCACGAATTGCGAAATCACGAGTCATTCTAGACCGTTGGATCAAGAAAGATTGTGAGCCATCGATCTTATCTCATCGCAAAATCAAGAATCGGGAGTTGGAAGTGCAAAGGTGATTTCACTCCAAAAACTCTGATACACAAAATCGCAAAATCCCGAGAGGACCTGTAATCCGTTCATCTCAGAGGATAGGTGGTAGCAGATCTAGGCCATCACTCCATCGACATTTTGGAGTTTGGGATATCGGAGGTCTCGTTGAAAAAAGACACTCCTCGATGAAACTCGTGAAATCGTGATTCACGATATCGCGATAAGATCACAGTCATCCATCTCAGAGGACAGGTGGCATCAGATCAACACATTGTCACATCGACATTTCGAAGTTCACAGTTTTGAAAGACCGTCACAACAAGACTTCAAAACTTGCAAAATCGCAATACGCGAAATAGCGATAAAGGCTCAGCCGTCCATTTGACTGGACACATGGAGAACATCGAGGAAACCGTCAGCGTTTCGACATCCGAGGTTTCAAGTTGACAGAGAAATTGTGTCAATGGAGCATCGCAAGTCACGATATCCCGAGGTTGAATCAGGACCGTCCATATTTTAAGGACACGTGGCATAAATCCGAGGACTCGGGAAAAGTCCCGAAAAGGAAAGAGCCCATCGGCACATTGGGATTCGGCGTTTCACGAGTCCTAAGGACAAGAAACACGAGCACTTTAGAACTTTGAATTCTGAAATCCTGACAGGAGGTAAACTCAGTCGTCAGGCCCAACTGATGTCATATCATCAAAATGAGGGATTGGGAATCTTTACGGGGAAATCCCCGAAGTAGACTTGTGTCGTCCATCTATTGAGGACGCGTGGAAGAGATCGAGGCTTTTGAAAAAATCCTGATAAGAGAGTCCATCGGCTTTACAGGATTCGAAAAATCACGGATCCAGGAGACGATAAGTCCGGAACATATCAAATTGATGCAGGAGCATCACCAACACATCAAGCGAGCCAGCGCGGAAGTGGAAAATAGCTGGATAAACCAGCACCACTTTTTGAAAATGATTTGGGATTGTTGCGCAAATCTTAAATGATTCGTTTAAGAGATGGCGCACTTGTATATTGTAATGGACCTTGAGCGGATAGCTCTCGTCCTTAGTAGATAGTCGGCATTTAATATAGTTAATGAAGTTAGATAGGAATTTAATTCTAGATTTGATAGCTTTAGAGTCCAAGAGGGAAAATGGATATAGACACCCTCATTATATCATTGTAACATTAACATTATTCAGGAGCGGAAGAGCATGCAGAGAACTGTATGAAGAACACCCATGTACAGCCGTTTGAATTAATAGAAGAAAGATTTGATTCAACTCCATGGTTTGTGTTGTTTTCTCTGTATATTGATGTTATGCTCATGAATATTTGCTTCCAGTTATACGTTTTCTTTTATATGCTGTGTATGTGATTTCATGGTTGATGAAGTCTGAAAGGGAGATGGAATGAGTTTCAATTGTTTCTCTAAATGAGCCAGAGGATTCCTACAAGGAGTGCAGTTGAAGTGTCCGCAAGGAGTGCGTTGATGGAGGGGTTCAGGTAGAGGTAGCTTTTGTTCTCATTCACCCAGAGGGTGCAGTTAGGCACAGTGTCGTGCAAGGAGTGTGCAGGCCAAGGAGAAGTCTCAGGGTTGCGACTCTAGGTGAAGCATCGAAAGATTTATGTTGTAGGAGTTCGCAGAGTTGAGAGACTTCAACACTCAGTCGAGGTTGAAGGGTTGTCACAAGGAGTGCGTGCAAGAGGTACCCAAGAAGACTAAAGCTGGAAAAATCGCAGGAGGAGTAGGCCTTCGAATCCACTGAAGGAAGAAGTGACGGTCAAGATCTTATGGAGGGATCTCATGGAAATCCTGCCAGCTATCAGATTAGATAGATTTTCGAGGAGGTTATAGCCAAATTAGAGTCCGAGCTCAAAAGGCTGGTGAATCGTTGGATCAACAGTTGATTTCCCGTCAAACGTTAGATCTGATGGGAGTTACATCAGGGTTAAGCTCTAGTGAACAGAGGAGGAGTCCCAGAAGGAGTCATCAGGATATTAAAGTCATCGGGAGTTTCAGGAGTGCAGAAATCACGACATCAAGAATCGTGATCCGTGATATCCCAACAAACCCAGAACTGTCCATCAATGGGGACACATGTCAGGAGATCCTCAAGAGTCGACGTTCGGGGCATCGAAGTTTTCGAAGGTAAGAGACTCTTGCATGTTGGAATCGTGAAACACAATATCCCGACGGAGGAGTTGTGTGGGGCCACAACTAGAGTTAGTGGAAGACAGGTGGCACAGTATCGGGGATTGGGAAAAGGTGAGACTCGAAACCTTTGTCATCAGGATTCATGATCCTGCGAATTCTGAACTCCCAATAGAAGTGATGAGAGACATAAAATTCAACCCGCACGTGTGCATCAGTGTATCGGCATATCAGGAGTCGGGGATCAACGAGGCAAGTTGTTTTCGACATCAGAGGTGCCAAAATCCCGATGGAAGGATTCCCGATAGGAACAGAAGAGCATTAACATTTACCCATCGAGTTTTGTGGCATTGTGAAGCACAAGGTGTGTGACCACGGGACTTGCGAAACTGTGAAGTCTGATTCCCCGATTTGACCAGGGGGATTGCTAAGGAGAATCTGTGGGTGCATATTTCCCGATAGGGAAATAGAAGGACTTAGTAGTTCTTCGGGCCGTGAGTAGAAGAAGATCCTGTGAGAGAGGATGTTCTTCAAGGAGTGGGGCTGCGTCAAGTGTGGTATTAGAGAGGGGAATATCTCTTTTCTTTCTGTAGCAGAGAAGAAGGAAATTTGCCATGCCACCAAGGAGAGAGAGATAGTCACCTGACCTAGAGGATAGGGAGGTGAGAAGAAGAGGCAGGCAGGTAGTCAATCCAGAATTAGAGAGACAGATGCGTGATCTCTGATCAAGACTCGAGGATATGGAGACAACGCAAAGATGCACCGCTAGTACAAGGGATTTCAGCGATTCAAAAGGTGAAGTTGAAGTTGAAGGAGATGAGGAAGTTACAGTCAAAGATGCAGCCAACGAGCGTTTGATCAAAGCTATCACCCAGATGGGTACAAAGGAGAAGATGGACATTCCAGTGTATGAGGGGAATCTTGATGCAGAGGAGCTTCTATATTGGATTAGAGATCTTGACACCTACTTCGATTATGAAGATATCGAAGACGATAAGAAAGTCAAGCATGTTATCATGCGCTTGAAAGGACATGCAGCCTTATGGTGGGATGAGCTACAAGCTGACAGACGCTACATAGGCAAGAAGAAGATCAAAATTTGGGACTGAATGATCGTGAAGATGAAAGAAAAGTTCATCCCAAGAGACTATCAAATTACTCTATTCAGGAGGATGCAGAACCTGAGACAAAAACTGATGGCAGTGAAAGAATACATTGAGGAATTCTATCGACTGAACATCAAAGAAGGTCATCGGGAAAGCGATGATGAGAAGGTTGCTAGATATCTGAATGGTCTGAGATACGACATTCAGGATGAATTGAGCATGGTTACCATCATGACGGTGGAGGATTCTTATCAGATGGCTCTGAAAGCTGAGGAGAAGATGAGCTATAAGCAAGGTCAGTGAGACCGAGGCAAAAGTCAGCCTAGAGGCAAAGCAGTTGCCCAAGATAAATACTAGAAGCCCAAGGAGGAATGGAAGAAACCTCAGACTCGTGTAGAGAGAGGTGGAACCTCATAGAGAGGGCCATATGTTGAACAGAGGGGGCAGCAAACAAAGCAGAGTGGAGGATATGTTGATAACAACACTTTTCCTCGTACTAGAGGTAGCGGAAGAGGAAGAGGTGGTGTCATCACATGCTTCACATGTGGAAAGAATGGACAGAAGTCTTACGAGTGTCTAGAAAAAAAGAAGGACATTGGAGAAGCTCACATCACCGAAGCGCAGAGGCAAGATGTTGAGGCCGAAGATGCAGAAGGTGGAAGATCTCTTATGATGCGTAAAGTCCTTTTGACACCCGAGAAAGAGGTGGAAAGTTTAGTCCAAAGGACCAGACTTTTCAAAACAGCTTGCAAGACCAAGGACAAGGTGTGCAAGGTCATTGTTGATAGTGGTAGCACAAATAATCTCGTATCTACAGAGATGGTAGAGAAGTTGGAGCTGGAGACAATTGATCACCCGATCGCATACAGAGTTTCGTGGCTACAAAAAGGACACTAGGTTACTGTTACTAAACAATGCTTGGTTGAATTCAAAATAGGTGGATACAATGATAAGATTCTGTGTGATTTTATTCCCGTGGATGTTTGTCATCTATTGCTAGGTAGACCATGGAAATATGACAGAAATGTGATTCATGATGGGAGAATGAACACATATACCCTGGAGAAGAATGGGAGAACCCATATGTTGCTTCCGATAAAGGATAAGGAAGTGAAGCCAGAAGTGAACAACATAGTACTTCTCATGAGTGGGAAGGAACTTCTTACAAAGGTGAAGAAGAAAGAAGATCCACAATTCTTTGTGGTTAGAAAACTAAGAATTATTCTGACTAGCACAAGAGTGGATGATTTACCAGACGAGATTCACGAACTGCTGAAAGAGTTCGCTGACATCATAGTGGACGAATTACCTCGTTCATTGCCACCGATGAGGAGTGTGAGTCATCATATAGACCTCATACCAGGAGCCAATTTTCCGAATAAAGTCGCATACAGGTTGATGTCGCAAGAGAATGAAGAGGTCAAGAAGCAATTCCAGGAGTTGTTGGACAAAGGATTGGTCAAAGAAAGCTTGAGTCCATGTGCCATTCCAACAGTACTCAGTCCAAAGAAAGGTGGAGGTTGGAGAATGTGTACTGACTCGAGGGAGATCAATAAGATAACCATTCGGTACCGGTTTCCATTGCCAAGGATGGATGACTTGATGGATTGCCTGAGCGGGGCAAAGTATTTTTCAAAGATAGATTTGAAAAGCGGATATCACTAGATTCACATGAGAGAAGGCGATGAGTGGAAAACAACATTCAAGACAAATGAGGGTTTGTATGAATGGCTAGTCATTCCGTTTGGTTTGACAAATGCACCAAGTACCTTAATGAGGTTGATGAATGAAGTCCTGAGGGAATTCATCAGGAAATTTGTCATTGTATATTTGGATGACATACTGATTTACAGTAAATCAGAGGCTGAACACCTGAAGCATTTGGCCATTGTGATGAAGAAGCTACAGCAGGCGAAGCTGTTGATAAATATGAAGAAATCCTCATTTATGAAGACAAAACTCATTTATCTGGGTTTTGTTATATCCACAAATGAGTTGAGGATGGATCCGGATAAGGTAGAAGTGATCAAGAATTGGCCATCACTAAGAAATATTTTCAAGGTGAGAAGTTTTCATGGTTTGGCTAGTTTCTACCGGAAATTCATCAGGAATTTCAGTGGAATCAGCGCAGCGATGATGGAAACAATGAAGAAGAGGAATAAGTCTTTTCACTGGATAGAAGAGGCTGAAAAGAGCTTCAATCTGTTGAAGTAGAAGATCACAGAGCAACCAGTCTTGGTGCTGTCGGATTTCCAGAAAACATTTTAGGTGAAATGTGATGCAAGCGGATTTGTCGTAGGAGCAGTCTTGAGTCAGGAGGACAGACTAATTGTATATTTTAGTGAGAAGATGGATGAGTCGAAACTGAAATACTCCACGTATGATAAAGAATTTTATGCTATCATACAGGCACTGAATAAGTGAAGGCATTACTTGATCCCAAAAGAATTTGTATTGTACAGTGATAATGATGCATTACAGTTTGTGACTCAACAGGAAAAGTTGAATCAGAAACATGCTAAATGGGTAGAGTATATGCAGAATTTCACATTTTTGATTAAGCATATTTCTAGTACTGCTAACAAAGTGGATGATTCTTTGAGTAGGAAGTGTTTGTTGTTGCAGGAATTCCAAGTTAAAACATTGGGTTTTGAAAATCTCAGGGACATGTACGCAGGTGATGCAGATTTTGCAGAGGCGTATGAAGTAGCTGAGAATCCATTTCTCAGGGATAGGAGTCCCTAGATAGATTATATGATCTAGGAAGCTTGTTGTTCAGAGGCAATCAACTGTGTATTCCAAATTTCTCCATGAGGGACAACTTGTTGAAGGAGAAGCACAGTGGTGGATTGGCAGGGCATTTTGGCCATGACAAAACATTCGCGAAGTTGAGAGAATCATATTTTTGGCCGGGAATGTGAGCAGATGACAAGAGGTTCGTTGAAAGATGCAAATTTTGCCAGCATTCAAAGGGGAGAAGGAAGAATGAAGGTTTTTATCAGCCATTTCCCATACCAGAGAGGCCATGGGAGGCGATCAGCATGGATTTTGTATTGGGGTTGCCAAGGACACAAAGAGGTGTTGACTCAATCTTTGTGGTAGTGGATAGGTTTTCAAATATGGCACACTTCATACCATTCCAGAAAACTAGCGATGTGACTGATATCACAAATCTGTTCTTCAAGGAGGTCATTCTACTTCATGGATTTCCAAAAAGCATAGTTTCGAATAGAGATACAAAGTTCTTAGGGCACTTTTGGAGGACCTTATGGAAGAATCTAGGAACTAACTTAGAGTTTAGTTCTTCTTATCATCCTCAAACGGATGGACAAATGCAAGTGGTCAATAGAAGTCTGGCAGACTTACTGAGAAGCTTGGTGATAGAGCACCACAGCAGTTGGGACCACATATTGTCACAGGCAGAGTTTGCATACAACGATTCGGTGAATCGGAGCACAGGGAAGAGTCCATTTCAGGTTGTTTATGGAATGCACCTGAGGGGAGTTTATGAACTGAGAGATTCAGAACAGACTGCTACTAGCAGCGCTAGTGCAGAGGATTTCGCTGAGGCGATGAAAGAACTTCACAACCGGGTGAGGGAGCGACTGCTGAGATCAAATCAGGAGTATAAGCGCATAATAGATTAGCATCGAAGATAACTTCAGTTTGAAGTTGGTGATCTAGTACTAGCACATTTGAGAAAGGAAAGGTTCCCAAGGGGAACATACAATAAGCTTAAAATTAAGAAAATCGGGCCATGCAAGGTCTTGAGAAAATTCAGGGAAAATGCTTATGAGATCGAGTTTCCAGATGGCATCGAAATATCTTTGATATTCAATATCACAGATTTATACCCATATAGGGCTGGAGAAGTAGAGACTGGAACTGAGGTGCCAATGATCTAGTGGGTGAAAAAATTGCCAGTTGCAGAAAATCCAGAAATGGAATGCATACTGGACAAGAGAGTGGGTAAGAAGACCAGGAGAAAAGAATACTTTTAGTATCTGGTCAAATGGAAGGGCCACCCAGTAGAGGATTCCAACTGGGAGACCGAAGCGAAAATTAAAAAGCATGGACATACTGTGCAGGAGCTCATGGACAGGAGCCCATGAAATTTTTCAAGCCGAGGAGTATGATGCAGGAGCATCGCCAGCACATCAAGCGAGCCAGTGCGGAAGCAGAAAACAACTGGATAAGACAACACCAATTTTTGAAAATTCTTTGGGATTGTTGCACAAATCTTAAATGAGTCATTTAAGAGATGGCACACTTGTATATTGTAATGGACCTTAAGTGGATAACTCTCATCCTTAGTAGATAGTCAGCATTTAATATAGTTAATGCAATTATATAGGAATTTAATTCTAGATTTGATAGCTTTAGAGTCCAAGAGGGAAAACAGATATAGACACCCTCATTGTATCATTGTAACATTAACATTATTCAGGAGCAGAAGAGCATGCAGAGAACTGTATGAAGAACACCCATGTACAAGCGTTTGAATTAATAGAAGAAATCTTTGATTCAAATCCATGGTTTGTGTTGTTTTCTATGTATATTGATGTTATGCTCATGAATACTTTCTTCTAGTTATACATTTGCTTTTATATGTTGTGTATGTGATTTCATGGTTGATGAAGTCTGAAAGGGAGATGGAATGAGTTTCAATTGTTTCTCTAATTGAGCCAGAGGATTCCTGGAAGGAGTGCAATTGAAGTGTCCGTAAGGAGTGCGTTGACAGAGGGGTTTAGGTACAGGTAGATTTTGTTCTCATTCACCCAGAGGGTGCAGTTAGGCACAGTGTCGTGCAAGGAGTGCGTAGGCTAGGGAGAAGTCTCAGGGTTGTGATTCTGGGCGAAGTATCGAAATATTTCTGCTGCAGGAGTGCGCAGAGTCGAGAGACTTCAACACTCAGTCGAGGTTGAAGGGTTGCTGCAAGGAGTGCATGCAAGAGGTACCCAAGAAGTCTGAAGCTGGAAAAAGTTCAGGAGGAGTAGGCCTTTGAATCCACTGAAGGAAGAAGTGACGGTCAAGATCTTGTGGAGGGATCTCATGGAAATCCCGCCAGCCGTTAGATCAGAAATATTTGTGAGGAGGTTACAACCACATCAAAGTCCGAGCTCAAAAGGTTGGTGAATTTTTGTATCAATAGTTGATTTCCTGTCAACCGTCAGATTCGGTGGGAGTTACATCGAGGTTAAGCTCTAGTGAACAGAGGAGGAGTCCCATAAGCAGTCATCGAGATATTAAAGTCATCGAGAGTTCAGGGAGTGCAGAAATCATGACATCAGGAATTGTGATCCGCGATATCCCAACAAACCCAGAATCGTCCATCAGTGGGGACACGTGTCAGCAGATCCAGAGGAGTCGACGTTCTGGGCATCGTAGTTTTCGAAGGTAAGAAACTCTTGCATGTTGGAATAATGAAACAGGATATCTCGACAAAGGAGTTGTGTGGGGCCACAACCAGAGTTAGTGGAAGACATGTGGCACAGTATCGGGGATCAGGAAAAGGTGAGACTCGAAACCTTTGTCATCAGGATTCGCGATCCCGTGAATTCCGAACTCCTGATAGAAGTGACGAGAGGCGAAAAAGTCAACCCACACGTGTGCATCGGTGTATCGACATATTGAGAGTCGGGGATCAATGAGGCAAGTTGTTTTTGACATCAGAGGTGCTGAAATCCCAACGGAAGGATTCCCGATAGGAACAAGAGAGCATTAAAATTTACCCATCGAGTTTTGGGGTATTGTGAAGCACAAGGTGTGCGACCACGGGACTTGCGAAACTACGAAGTCTAATTCCCCGATTTGACCAGGGGGATTGTTAAGGAGAATCTGTGGGTGCAGATTTCCCGATAGGGAAATAGAAGGACTTAGTAGTTCTTCGGGCCGTGAGTAGAAGAAGATCCTATGAGAGTGGATGTGCTTTGAGGAGTGCGTCTGCGTCACAAATCATGAATTCGCGAGGAGAAATGAGGACCGTCCATCTATTAGGATGCGTGGAGGTGATCAAAGCAATCGAGAAATTTCCTGAAAGGACAGCGCCATCGATAAATCGAAGATCGGGGAATCGAGGAGTCAGAAGAAATCGTCATTATAACTCGTAAAATCTCGATTCACAATATCACGATAAGATCTGGACCGTCAGATCACACAAGATCTGACAGTCTTCGGATGAGATCGTTCTTGCAAGCACAAGAGTGCTGGGAACCAGTGGATCTTGGATATGTGGAACCAGATCCATCCGCCCTCACTGCCATGACAAATCCACAGCGAATTGCTCAGGAAACACTGAGGAACAAAGAAAATAAAGCCAAATTATGGATTCAAAATTCCGTGGATGACTTGATTTTCTCAAAAATCACAAGAGCTGGTACTTCAAAACAGGCCTGGGACATCCTTAAATCTTCCTACCAAGGAAATGACAGGGTCAAAATAGTTAAACTGCAGACCTTGTGGATGCAATTCAAGACACTAAGGATGGAAGAGTCTGAAACTGTGGATCAGTTTATGACCAGAGTCCTGGGCATCGTGAACCATATCATACTGATTGGTGAAACCATCACTGATCAACGAATTGTTGAGAAAATTATCAGAAGTCTACCCACGAAATTTGAAATGGTTGTAACAACAATCCTTGAATCCAAGGATCTGTCAATATTTTCAATAGATGAATTAATTGGTTCTCTGGTGCAATGTGAGACCAGACTGCATCTTACAGATGAGTAAATCTCCAATGCTTTCAAAACTCAATTCTCCTTCAGCAGAGGGAGAGGCATAGGAAAAAGCAGAGGTCAACAAGGGAGAGGGAGCAATCAAAGTAACTCTCACTTCAGTGGAGGTAAAAGACAATAGTATTCGAATCAAAATTTCCAAGGTCAAAGGCAGCAACAACATCATCAACATCAGAATTTCCAGCCTCAAAGAGGCAGAGGGAGACGATCAAATGACAAAACAAGCATACAATGCTATTACTACAAAAAGTATGGGCACTATGAATCTGAATGTAGGAAGAAGCAAGCAGATCAGCTCCCAGGAAGAGCACATGTGTCAAATCATATGGGAGACACCTCAAGAGGTATGTTTCTCTCATGCCACAAAACTGAACAACAACCTAAAGATCTCTAGTTGCTGGATAGTGGATGTAGCAATCACATGACAGGTAACAAAGAATTACTTTCATGTATTGATTCTTCAATCTCATCTGATATTACACTTGGAAATGATTATTTAGTCAAAGTTCAAGGAAAAGGAATTGTTCCTATTCTTACTAAACATAATGTAAA
>JZKD02S2191584.1:10626-25884 GCA_000966675.3 Picea glauca | reverse complement strand
TTGTTCACACTGACCTATGTAGACCAATGCAAACAGAGTCAATAGGTGGTAGTTTTTACTTTCTAACGTTTATTGATGATTTCAACAGAAAAATATGGATCTATTTTCTCAGACATAAGTCTGAAACATTTACAAAATTCAAAGAATTCAAGGTAGAAGATGAAAAAAAGAGTGGCAAATATATCGAAGCACTCAGGTCAGATCAAGGAGGAGAATACAACTCTAGAGAATTTGCAAATTTCTGCAAATCTCAAGGCATCATCATGCAAACAACATCCATATATACTTCGCAGCAGAATGGAGTGGCTGAAAGGAAAAATCAGACAATAATGAATATGGCAAGAACACTTCTTAAAGAGAAACACTTGTCAAATACTTTTTGGGTTGAAGTAGTAGCATGCTCAGTTTATCTCCTGAATAGATCACCAACCACAAGTCTAAAGATGAAAGTTCCCCAAAAAGCATGGAGTGGGACAAAGCTCAATGTAGCGCATCTAAGGACATTTGGATGCATAGCATATGCTCACATACCTTCAGAATTAAGGAAGAAACTTGACGACATAAGTGAGAAATGTATTTTCATTGGATATAGTGAAACATCTAAAGCTTACAGGCTTTACAATCCAATCACCAAGAAATTAATTCTCAGCAGAGATGTACAATTTATGGAAAATAAATTCTGGAATGATTCAGAAAATCAGCACATGGACAGTCAAAATCTATTGCTGCCAAGTTCTGAAAACACAGAAAATTCAGAACAACAAGTACCTCAAAATATTCTTCCAAGATTGCAAGTACAAAGACAACCTGAACATTCTCAGGATAACTCAACTTTCAATAGAGAATCATTCTCTGAACCACAGAATCAGAGAACTCGAAGTTTGAGAGAAATCAATCAACAGTTGGATGACTTTGAGCAACACAATATTTTTTCTTTAATTTCATGTCAACCTACGTCCTTTAAGGAAGTAGCTAAGGAGCCACATTGGGTTCAAGCCATGAATCAAGAAATTGACTCCATTGAGAAGAACAAGACATGGGATCTTGTTGATTTTCCAAGACACAAGAAGAGTATTGGTATCAAGTGGGTTTACAAAACTAAACTCAATGAAAAAGGGCAGATTGAAAAACACAAGGCAAGACTTGTTGCCAAAGGATTCTCACAACAACCAAGTACTGATTATGGTGAAACTTTTTCTCCAGTAGCAAGATTAGACACTGTAAGGACTCTATTGGCCATAGCAGCACAACACAAATGGCAAGTATACGAGATGGATGTCAAGTCAGCATTCTTGAATGGTTTCTTAGAAGAATAAGTTTATGTTGATCAATCACCTGGATTTGAAGTGCAAGAGCACCCAGCCAAAGTGTATCGGTTGAAGAAAGCCTTGTATGGCTTAAAGAAATCTCCAAGAGCTTGTTACAGTAGAATTGACACCTATCTGATCAAAAGTGGTTTCAATAGAAGCCATAATGAGCGAACTCTTTACACCAAAATAGATCAGCACAGTAAAATTATAATTGTATGTTTATATGTTGATGACATGATCTACATAGGAAATCTTGAGTTAACAGATTTCAAACATTCCACGCAATCTGAGTTTGAGATGATAGATCTTGGCATAATGAAATATTTTTTAGGGATTGAGTTTCATCAATCAGCCAAAGGCATTTTTATCTGTCAGCAAAAGTATGCAGCAAACATCATCAAAATATTTCGCATGGAAGGATGCAATCCAACAGAAACCCCTATACCACTAGGCACAAAATTGAGCAAGAATGATGAAGGTCCTATAGTGGACTCTACTTTATACAAAAGTTTAGTAGGAAGTTTTTTGTATCTTACAGAAACTAGGCCTGACATTATGTATGCAACCAACCTTGTTTCTAGATTCATGGAATCACCAAAAGATTCTCATTGAAAAATGGAAAAACGAATTTTGAGATATGTTGCAGGAACTCTCAATTTTGCTTTATGCTACACTAAATATGATAGTAATCAGCTCTCTGGTTACACAGACAGTGATTTTGCAGGCAACCTAGATGATAGGAAAAGTACATTAGGACATGTTTTTCAATTGGGCACAAACCTGATTTCATGGGCATCAAAGAAGCAACCAATTGTATCAATATCTTCTGCAGAGGCAAAGTATGTAGCTGCTACCTCAACTTCATGTCAAGTTGTATGGATGTGAAGAATATTGAAAGATATTTCACATACAGAAAAGGATCCAACTACTATTTTCTGTGACAATACATCAGCAATTGCTTTATCCAAGAACCATGTGTTTCACAAGAAAAGTAAACACATTGACACTCGATTTCATTTCATACGCGAGCTAGTCAATATGGGGATATTGCACTACAATTTTGTGGTTCTCGAGATCAACTTGCTGATATCTTGACAAAGCCACTAGGAAAGTGAGTTTTTGATTTTCAGAGACAACACTTAGGGACAGTCAATGATGATGATTGTAACTGTTGAGTTTAAGAGGGAGTGTTAAATATAATGTAACCTCAGCAGTCTGACTGTACACTGGCAGCTGTACTGGACAGTTGTACTTTCTATTTTTGTCTTTCTTGAGCGTATTTAGCTCAGCCATCTCCCATTGCATTGTATCTTCTTCTAACAATATCTTCTTCATACATTCCAATATACTATTCTATTCTTTCTCTTTGCATTTCTCTTTACTTCACAATTTATCAGGCAACAGTTAAACTTCAAGGTAAGGTTTGCATGTCCAGAATGCTCACTACTCTACCTTCCTTCCTAGAAAGGATCTCGACTATGGATCATGACAACACCACAATCGAAGCCCAGATTCGAGGGAGATGGGAGAAAACATTCATTGTGATGGAAGCAACGAAAGGAAAGGAGTCTACCCAATACAAACCCATCAGAGAATGGATTCCATTCTCATCACATGGCATAATTAGCTATACATCGCGTAGGCGTTAAAATCGCGGAGTGGTAACTCGTTAGAAATGACCCCACAACGCTTAGGGAAGGATTCAGAACGCTTAAGGCTCACTGTATTTAGAAACGACCCCACAAGCCTGATACCACTAGACAGACACAACAAAGTCATAGTTACACACAACCCAACAGATTCACGCCCGCACACTCTACCAAAGAAATAAGCAAGAATTCTCTTTTTCCTCATGAACAGTGGTGCGACAGCTCGTGATTAGTGTGTGTTCTTGATCGATTCTTACGGGGAGAAATCCCAACTCCTCATGCATACAAGAGGAGTATGCATGAAGGGGATTTTCAGGTAAGTTACCCTCACATTCCCATTTTCCCTCCAACAACCTATATTCACAATAGAGCAAAAATCTCGAGGGATCCATCAAATACCAGACCAGATTCCATCACCCCAAGGATTACAAGATTTGACATTAGAAATTTTAAGTAATGAAACCATTGAGTTTGGGAAGCAATTAAAATTTCGGAGTATAATAAATTGACTAAGAAGCGTGTGAAAAATGGAGGTCAATTGGCATTCAGGTTTCGACGATTACAAACGCCGAACTCATAACACACGTTGATTGTCGAAATTGCAAAATGTGACTAAATTGTGGGGCGAGGCAGAGTGGGGTTCGGGGTTTGTTAACACCCAAAGAACAAAAACAAAATGACACACTGACCACGTAGTAGCGAAATGCAAATAGGGTGTGGGTCCAACAATTTCGTGTTTAGGGGTTTGGTAAAGCAAAGGAACTCTGCGCACATTTAACAAGTGAACTCTGAAATGTGAAATAACAAATTTTTAAATTAAATGATTTTCGAAATCATATAAGTTCCAACAAATAATCTTGGGATAAATGTAAAACCGGATTCTGAATCAGTAAAAATAAGAAATTACTGCGTTTGTTCAAAAATGAATTTTTATCAAGAGATAAAATGAGTTTACAAACTCAGTGATTATATAAGCTCCAACAAATAATCTTGGGATAAATGTAAAACCGGATTCTAAATCGGTAAAAACAAGAAACTACTGCATTTGTTCAAAAATGAATTTTTATCAAGAGATAAAATGAGTTTACAAACTCAGTAAAATATAAACTTATAACAGAGCTCCAAATACAAAGTAACCAATTTGATTCAAAAATGTTTCAAGATATCTCTATCTATATCAGTGCCATGCTCTATTTAGATTACAATACGATTCAAGTATTTATAGGAACAAAACTTGCCCCTTTCACCTTAGGAAAAAATTAAATCAGGGCAGTGATGGTATTTGGTGGCCTGCAAAGGCTAAGGCGGCCACCGCTTGGGCTGACAGGGAACCCTTGCATCTTGAAAGGTCAAAACGACCACCGATCTGTCATCATAAGGTGGTGAAATGATTACAAACCAACATACTCTCTCTTAATCATTTCAGGGAAAAAACAAACTAAAAATGGGTAAAACAAAATTGTTGTAAACAATGCATTACAACTTGCACACCCCAATATTTCTTCTATGGATATTAAACAATTCATTTCCCAAAGGCTTTGTAAATATGTCTGCAAATTGTTCTTCAAAACGACAAAACTAATACTAAATTACTTTGCCATTTATCAGTTCACGAATGAAATGATACCTCGTATCAATGTGCTTACTCTGTTTGTGAAAGACATGATTCTTTGACAGTGCAATGACAGATTTATTGTCACAGACAATTTGATTTGCATTGTTCTGGTCATGCAACAGTTCATTCAAGACAATTCTCATCCATACATCTTGACATGCAGTTGCAGCTGTTGCAACATACTCTGCCTCAGTGGAAGATAGAGTCACAACGGGATGTTTCTTTGATGCCCATGCCACTGCTCTAGATCCAAGACTAAAAAATATACCCAGATGTGTTTTTTCTGTCATCAATGGAACCTGCGAAATCACTATTAGTATATCCGATCAGCTCAAATTTTAAACTTGACGTGTATCGGATAACAAAATTAGTTGTTCCAACAACATATCTCAGGATCCTCTTTCCTTCTTGCCAATGAGTAATCTTTGGAGTCTCCATGAATTTGGAAATCAAACTCACAACAAACATAATGTCAGGTTTGGTTGTTGTTAAGTACATAAGGCTTCCAGCCAGCCTCTTATATAGGGTTGGATCAACATATGATCCTTCATCATACTTTCTTAGTTTAATACCAACTGCTATTGTTGTTGCAGCTGGCTTGCAATTCAACACTCTAAACCTTTTCAGCACTTCATTTGCATAGTTAGTTTGACAAATGAAAATTCCATCATCAGATTGATCCACTTCAATTCCAAGAAAATTTTTCATCTAACCTAAATCGGTCATCTCAAACTCTGTTTTCATGGCATTCTTAAAATCGTCTACATATAGATCTCCAGTAAAAATCATATCATCAACATACAAACAAACAATCAAAATTTTACCATTATGGTTTACCTTTGTATACAGAGTTGGTTCACTTGGACTTCTGCTGAATCCAACACTAATCATGTACTCATCAATTCTACTATACCAAACTCTGGATACCTACTTCAATCCATACAAGGCTTTCCTCAACTTATAAACTTTATCTCTGTGTTTATCAATCTCATAACCCGGAGGTTGTCTTACGTAAACCTCTTCTTCCAAATGTCCATTCGAGAATGTAGACTTGACGTCCATCTGATGCATGATCCATCTATTTGAAGATGCAATAGCTAATACCATCTTCACTATGTCAATCCTTGCTACAGGAGCAAAGGTTTCATTATAATCAATAGTGGGTTGCTCACTAAACCCCTGAAATACAAGTCTTACCTTGCATTTTTCAACTTGACCATTTGCATTCAACTTAGTCTTATAAACTCATTTAACACCAATAATATTCTTACCTTCAGGCAAATCTACAAGATCCCAAGTTTTATTTCTTTAAATGGAATCAATATCTTCATCCATTTCTTTATCCAGACATCCTCTTTAGCAGCTTCATCAAAACTTACAGGATCACATGCCATTAATGGAAAATTTGAAATATGATCTACTTCTTCATTCTCATCATACAATTCTTTTAAACTTATAGTCTTACATCCTTTAAATCTGTCTCTTAATGAAGCTAAAGTAGGATTTGATTCACTACTTACCTGTGAATATGTTTGATGTCCACCATATCCAGATGGCTCACCACGCTCATGAGTTCTTGGCATTCTCAATCGAGATGGGATGAAATCTGGTGCTAACCTTGTTGGACTTCTTGTTGTAGGAATATGTGCATGTAGAACCATATGTCCATCATCTTCAGTCGGCTCAGCTCCATCATCATCTTCACGAGGTAACACAACTCCCTCTGAAATTGATTTGTCAATACTTCCATCCCAGGCTTCATCTTCTTTAAACTGAACATCTCTGTTGATTACATATTTCTGGGTGATGGGATTGTAGAGTTTATTTGCCCTAGAATCTTCAGTATATCCAACAAAAATACATCTCTCACTTATGTCATCCAAATTCCTCCTCATTTCTGTAGGTACATGTGCAAATGCAACACATCCAAAAATTCTGAATTGAGAAACATTACAAGGCTTAGCATCCTAGGATTCCTGAGGTACACAATCCCTCACACTCTTGGTCAAACTTCTATTCAAGATAAAAATATAGCAAAGAACCACATCTCCCCAATATTCATTTGAAATATGCTTCTCTTTCAACATGCTTCGAGCCATATCCATAATGGTCTGATTCTTCCTTTCATCCACTCCATTCTGTTGTGGAGAATATCGAGCATTAAACTGCCTTTTAATTCCATGAAGACCACAAAATTCGATGAATTCATTCAATTTATACTCACCTCCTCTGTTAGACCTGAGGATCTTAATGGTTCGACCACTCTCATTCTCAACCATAGACTTAAATTTCTTAAAAACATCAAAATCTTCAGACTTATGTTTCAACAAATACAACCAAGTCTTCCTACTAAAATCATCAATGAAATTCATAAAATAAACACAACCAGTTAAAGAAGGTGTTTGCATAGGTCCACATAAATTTGTGTGGACAATTTCCAAAGGAGCTTTTGCTCTATAGGAAACACCTGAAACAAATTTCTCTCTGTAATGTTTTCCAAGTATGCAGCTCTCACAAGAGCTTGTAGGTTGTTAAATACAAGGTAACCCCTTCACCATCTGTTTCTTTTGTAACAAATCTAAGCCACCAAAATGTAAATGACCATATTTCAAATTCCATAACCAAGATTCATCTTAACATCCATCTTTATAAGCATTCAAAGAACCACTCAAATCATTTTGCATAACAAGTGGAAACATTCTATTCTTGGTCATCGCTACTCTTGCAATCAACTGTTTGCTGGGTAATTTATCATAGATATAACATACCTTGTTGTTGAAGAACACCCTATACTTTTTCTCCAACAACTGTCCAACACTGATAATATTTCATTTTAAACCATTCACAAAGTAAACATCATTAATATTTCTTCTCTGATTATTCTTAGTGTAAACTAGAACTATACCTTTACTATTGACTGTAACCTTAGACTCATTTCCCAGTTTGACTTCAGACTGAATACTAGTATCAATGGAAGAAAATAAGTCTTTATTACCAATCACGTGGTTACTGAAACCACTATCCAAAAACCAAATATCATTTGCACATTCTTGAGCGATATTACAGGTCAAAAACACATGATTTTGATGATCCTCAGACTCATTTATAATATGTACAGACTGCTTTCCAACATCTTCCTGTTTCTTCCAACAATTGTTAGAAAAATGACCAAACTTCTTACAATAATAACATTATACTTTAGTTTTTCCATACCTATGATTATCTTGCTACCAGGTTTTGTTGTTGCTCCCTCTTAAATTACGAGGATTCTACTAGAACTTCTGCTCAGACTTTGATTCAGCTACGTTGTCCCTTGGACAAGAAAATAGACCTCCTCTTCCACGAGTATGAAACCTTCCTCTTCTTCTGCATCTGGTAACATGTAGTTGGGATTTGAAATCATGCTCCATTGATTCTTCTTCATATCTAGATATCCTAGATTCATAAGCAACAAGAGAACCAATTAACTCATCAATTTGCATTAGACTTAAATCTTTAAATTCATCTATGGGAACAACAATAGGCTCAAACATCTTGGGCAAACTTCTCAGGACTTTCTCAATAACTCTTTTATTCTCAACATCATCTCCATACTGCCTGAGCTGGTTCACACACTCATCACTTGAGTCATGAAAGTTTCAACACTTTCATTATTCTTCATCTTCAGATTTTCGAAGTCCCTTCTCAAGTTCTGCAACTTGATTGTCTTCACCTTGGACACACATTGATAACTGGTTTCAAGAATGTCCCAAGCCATCTTTGAAGATGCAGCACTAGCAATCTTCATAAAAATGGATTCATTTAATCCTTGCTAAATTAATGCAAGACATTTATTATCCTTCTTCCTGTTTTCCTTCAACAAAACACGGTCAGCATTACACAGAGCCAATTCTATTGCAGCATCAACTGGCTCGGGATAGCCATCAATAATATAAGTCCCCAAATCCTAAGAACGCATAATCGTCCTTATCTGAATGTACCAAGAATCATATGACTTCTCGCTCAGAATAAGAACCTGAATCTGAGAAGAACTACTACTAGACACAACCATTTATAAAAATTGACAGAAATTAAATAAACCTTCATGTAGAAAAATATGAGAATAAAATTTTTGGCACTAACAAGAATAATCTGAAATGAACTAAGCAATTGCTAGATAAACTGAAGGCTCTGATACCAAATGTGAAAAATGAAGGTCAATCGGCATTCATGTGTCAGCGATTACAAACGTCGAACTCATAACACACGTTGATAGCCGAAATCATGAAATGCGATTAAATTGTGGGGCTAGGCAGAGTGGAGTTTGGGGTTCGGGGTTTTCTAACACTCGACGCACAAAAATAAAATGACATGGTGACTGTCGAATTGCGAAATGCAAATAGGGTGTGGGCCCAACAATTTCGGGTTTCGGCGTTTGGTAAAGCAAAGGAACTCCACGCACATTTAACAAGTGAACTCTGAAATGAAAAATAACAAACTTTTAACTAAAATGATTTTCCAAATCATATACGCTCCAACAAATAATCTTGGGATAAATGTAAAACCGGATTCCCAATCAGTAAAAACAAGAAATTACTGCCTTTGTTCAAAAATGAATTTTTATCAAGAGATAAAATGAGTTTACAAACTCAATAAAATATAAACGCAGAGCAGAGATCCAAATACAAAGTAACCAATTTGATTCAAAATTTTTTTCAAGATATCTCTTTCTATATTAGTCTCATGCTCTATTTAGATTACAATACGATTCAAGTATTTAGAGGAACAAAACTTGCCCCTTCGACCTTAGGAAAAAATTAAATTAGGGTGGTGATGGTATTTTGTGGCCTACAAAGGCTAAGGCGGCCACCGCTTGGGCTGACAGTGAACCCTCGCATCTTGAAAGGTCAAAACGACCATCGATCCGTCGTCATAAGGCGGTGAAATGATTACAAACCAACAAAGAAAACATCCAAGTTGGGGGTTTTGGATGAAACGAGGGTTGGGCTACAATCGTGGAAGGAAAAAGACCAATAATAATCCAACTGAGCATGGATATGAGACCGAGGGCCAATATCTCACCCTGCTTGCAAACACCAAGCCATGGACAAGGGTGGGTTCACTATGTAAGTAAAGCAAGACAAGAATTCCCTTTAAGGTCACTCCTCTCTCTAAAGCACAAGAAGCATTTTCTCAGAAGAGAAAGCATGATCTAAACTTAATCGATTCAACAAAACATTAAGATGTAGACACGTTGAATGGAGAACTGGTTGGTAGATGTATGATGTTGAATAAAATTTAAAGGAAGGGTTTCGAAAGAAATTCGAAATTTCTTTTAAAAGTAATACAACGAATTTATCGTTAGTTCAGTTAGAAAATATCAATAAGAAAAAACATTATACATACATCAGTGTCCTTCGAAAATAATCAACCGTCAATAATATAGATATATCTTCATAATACACAGAGGGAATTTCAAAACTTTTAAACAAAAATTTCAATACTTAAACATGAGATTGTAGTTGCAACAAAATTTACATAAAATACTTATAGATCAACAAAAACCTGCAAGGTCCTTGCTGAATCTATGACATTGTACAATACAATTGCGACATATAATTAAAAATTATCTTTACAAATAACTCTAATTATGATTAGGATTTTTCAATAAGAATGTGGTAATCATCAGAGATGGAATTTGAATATGTTCTTCCTTAGCTGACATGCCTTCCTCACTCCTGCTTCCTAATTGAAGAGATTTCACTGGTACGTTATGGATAATGCTAGGGGTAGTCTTCTTCCACCTTAGCCCCTCGAGCCACAAAAGGGTCCACACACATAAAACCATAATCACTCTAGCTCCCAATTTTCCTCGCAAGGTAGAGCCACGACTCTATGTGAAGCTGGGTATCCCAACTCTCACAAGTAAAACCAGTCAAAAATAATTTGGCTATATAACTTTATCAATAACCACCGTGATCCATTTCCCATCTTGGCCATTTTCTTTATAGCGATTATCTCACTAACACCTCCCCACTTGCACAAATAATTTATTTATAATTATTCATCCTCACACTTGTCACCCTCTCCCCTAGGTTGCACAAGTAATTCCATATTTTATTTTAATTACAAGTCAATTTCCCACACATTTCCCAAATGCGCTCCTTAAATCACTCCTAGTTGTCTCTTTATTCCCCATATTCTTATTTAATGACTGACGCCTTACTAAATCTGAATTGAGTTAAAATAGGAGTATTATCCTAGTTAGACTAGTGGTAGCTAGACTCTAAATTCCTTTCTATGCGTACTCTATTCTCTCATCTCTATTTGTTTCTTATTTTAAAACTCCCTTTTAATATTTTCTTGCACACATGTGCCTTATATCAAATCTTTAAATATAATTGACCTTTTCTTAATTCTTATCTCGATTTACTTCATTCCTTTTTAATTTAATTTATAATTTTGTTTTAGTCTTCTTACAAAAACTTAGACTTAGGCTTAATTTATTCCCCCCCTTTTTAATAGGCGCATACTTTTATTGGTATTTTTAATTAATAAATTTAATCTTTATTTAATTAATTAAATCTGAAAATGCTTACAGATTTTACAAGATTTAATTATTCGCTCAAGGTTTTCTAGACCACCTAGATTCATTGACTCAAGTGTTACTTACGCGATGTTCTCTTCAAGACGCAACTCCGTGCTTCAAGGGTGCCACTCACCTTTTGACTGGCTTTAGTAGTTTTCTAACCCTTGCAGTCAACACTCCATTCGGGTGACCTTGTGAGACACTAAGGGATTTTAAGGAATAATGAACTCGCCTTATTGTTCTCCCCTTGGAATCTTCATGAGAAATTGTCTCAGTCCGCCCTCATGACATCGTGGACCTCTCGAACTAAGTAATCATTAACCTACAATTCGATCCATGATGGAAGTGCTAGTAGGATATGATAGGGACATTTCCACACCTCTCCCTCAATATATGGCCCATGTGCATGCCCCCTTTACTTCTTATGTAAGTCAGATTAGCAAGTATTTGTGAGCTTGCATCCATTAACAAAACATTGTCAATGATCCATATACAAAATCATACTAGATAATCAATCATATGTCACATATGCATAAATGAAATACTCAAACCAATACAGTCCAATCCTTGACTCAATCTGGAGTCCAAGTAGGTCCATTGATGCCATCGACATCCACAATCCATCAAGTGTCCTACACATTCAAGGAAAACTCGTCAATAGCATCTTTCAATACATATATATTGAATAACATTAAATCATAACCATCAACATCATCATAAAAATCCATAAGTGAAACAAATAACCATGTACTATAATCGGATCACTTGCACGCAAGTGTCCTCAAAGAATAAGTCGATAACATGTGCTCGCAAGAGTTGGACGTGACATGTAGATAAAATGGGAGTCCTTGCATGTGGTTTAATAAGTTAGGTCTTCCTGAATCCCTTCTATAAAACTATAATTTGATTTTGATTTTTGTATTTCATTGTTGGGTGTTCTAAAATTCCTTATATGAAATTATAAGCCAACATTGAGTCCTTATTGATATGTTTCATTAAGTTTTATCTTCTTAATTCCCTTAATGGATATATGTATAAACCAACTTGACTTCTATTCAATTTATTTATTAGGTTGACCTCCTTATGGTACCTTGTGATGGATATAAACTAGTAATGGATTCTTATTGTACTGCTTCCTTAAGATACACAATTTTTAAAGATATTTAGTTCTGATACATAAGAATGGTACTTGTTGCAGTATCTCGATGTAATTGATAAATGATGCTTGACATAAATGAACTTAACTTAGGTAAGGTTTTAAAGATGGGTGTAAATAGATCTCTACCCAGTACTAGAATCTTACTTTTGCTTTCATAGATTTTATAAGTCCTTAGGTCTTATTCTCTTATTCAATTGCACTTATTTATTGACGAATGATGGATTAAGTAAAATGGATTTTTCCTTGCACTATGAAGAATGATGTTTAAGTATGATTGATGAAACTAGTCTAGAGTTGTTTTGAATGGGATAATGGAATTTAGATATCTCTATGTTCCTCAGAACAGTGACGAGTCTTGAGACTTGAGCATTTCTTATGTGTCTTGGAGGTCCGAACTCTGCAGGATAGGTTGGACGGGTACTTTCCTTATGTTATATTTTTATGAGTTTGGTTCAAGGAATTTAAGTGATGTTTTTTTGAGTTGATTGATGAGATTGATTGTGTAATTAATGTTACATGTTGTGATGTGTGTCATTTATTGTAACATGTGTCAAAGAAAAAAAAAATTACCTCTTTTGTACATCGCTTGTCATAGTAACGAAGGGGGAGTCACACTGTAAGCAATGCATGAATGATACAAGTGGCAGACAAATGAAATAAATACAACTTATCTACCACACAATAAATCAAAAAACCAACTCAAAACAAAATAATAGACGGTTTTAGAATTTTGAGTGTTATAGACATGATGCAAATATGTTGTTACTACAACAAAAAAAAATGATGCAATGGCATGATATGTACCAACAAAAAAACCTTAACCACATTTTTTAAGGATAATTGTCACAAATAAAATGCTACCATGATGAAAATATTATGTAAAAATAAAAAGTAGCAACATGATGTGTACAAGCAAAAAAACCTTAGCCATGGGTTCCATGTGTTTGACGACTAAAGTGACATAAATCAACAATGCTACAACCCCATATTGTAGTAGTGGTAATTAATTAGGTAAAGGGTACCATCGATAATATGCAAAATAATAGTTTTCATCCCATATACAGTCAAAAATCTAGAAGGGAGGTTCACTTATATCACCTTCACCCACATACATATAGAGAAATAATCATGAAAATCGACGTTTTATGTTTTATCCAAGCAAGCACGGGAGATGGAAATATCAACTATGGAGATAATTGAGGAGGATATTGGAATCACTATACTAAAAACTATATGATCTGTGTATGAATGAATCATGTGGATTTGATAACTCTTGAATGAGGATCAAATACAATGGTTAGTTGGTTCTAGGATAATGTTATAAGGTATTTTTTTATAAACCTAATATATTTTGGATTTTTTTGTAATTCTCAAACAAAGGGTTTATATGTTCTAAATGTACATAAATGGACTTAATGCCCATGAATTGAATATATTATTATTATAATATCTCTTTTTTTTAAAGAATCCTCTGAAAAATTTATTAGCAAAGTGGGTGTCCTTCACAATTTAGCTTATATATTTCTTCTTAAAATAAAAAAGGTACTATTTTTCCAAGGAAAAAAATGATGTACCCATTGGGGGAATCAACACAACTCAAGGTATGTGGTATGCTTTCTTGGCTCTTGGATGTATTTTCGTGGTTTTCATATAAATATCTAATAACATTAAATCTTCATAAATAACTAATATATGATTGACTCGGCTAAACATAGCAACTTGTCTAAATATAAAATTTATTGACAGGTGAATTTTAAATATATGTATTAATAAAAATTAGATCACAACTAAACTAAAACCATCCTTTCTAAAAATAAATAAAGTAATCGTTATCTTTAACTAAATAGAATAATATCAATACCATCTTATATGAATGTAAATATTATCTCTACCATTTACTCTCACAACATTGTTCCCTTGATATTAAGAGAATGTTATTAAATACTTGGAGGAAATACCTGAATCCTGGCCTATTATTTCAAGGACATGTCTACATTATATATTTTGACTAAATCAATAAGAAATAATTATGTTTGTGTAAAGTTTTATGTAATATTATTTTATTTGACATCATGAATTTTAACATGGTATTAAAGAAGACATAATCGAAACTCGCGCATGGAAAGGGGCCTTGTTGATCCTTGGGAGCTCCTATTTTAGAACAGTGATTTGTAAGTAAGAGCAAAGCTTCTATGTAAAAAGGTTGAGAGCAAAAGTGACCAAAAAAATTAGAAGTTTGTTGAAGCTAAATGGTTGGTCCTAAATATTAACTATAAAATATGATATATATTCTATTTATTAAATATTGAATAAAATTTTTAAAAATAAGTAATATGGAGTTGATGTGTAATTGGTTTTTTTAGGAAAAGGAAATATTAACTATAAAATATGATATTTATTTTATTTATTAAATATTAAATAGAATTTAAAAAAATTAAGTAATATAGAGTTGGTGTACAATTAGTTTTTCGGCAACAGGGAATGAATATATGACGATATTTCAAAAAAAATAGTGCATCATCCCAAAAAGGAGAATGATATATTCAAAACAAAAAACATGAGAATTTTTAGCTATTGGACGGAGGTGATATTAAGGATCTTGGCCTCAAATCCTCTTATGGAAAAACTTTGTAAAAGTAGTGATCTAGATAGGCGCAATACCAACACTGAAGAATGGTTTGTGTACTCTAAACAATGTTTATTGTTGCGAGAAGAAACTAATGAACAAATCACATATGTTAAACATTTTGATTATAAGAAGTTTACCTGATAGATGGTGTGAATGTTAAGGGTAGTATGACTCCCTTAAGAATGAAGTAAATATTATTGTCAATATTGATAACAAAAGTAGTTTTAATCAATAATGGGCAAATTTGAAAGATACACCCCAACCTAATTAAAAAGGTTATCGAGGGAAGTGTTTATATTTAGTTATTAGTTATTAATATGAAGTATTC
>JZKD02S2191551.1:0-40763 GCA_000966675.3 Picea glauca | reverse complement strand
TCTTTAATGAATGATTCAATACTAGGGCCATCACATTTCCCTGTAAAATACATCTTGCTATGAAAAAACCCAAAAAATAGAACAATAAGTTACGGCAGAAAATCGCGGCTTTTTCTGGAAAAACTCTGAAAAACCGCTGAATTTAAAATGCTCATAACTTTACTTCCCAAACTCCGTTTCGGTTGATTTTTTTTTTTGAAATTGGGTATTTTTCCGAGAGGAATTCAAATACCCAATTTGTTTTTCCAAATTTAGCTCGTAAAGAATTATATCTGAACTTCAAGTGCGCCGCCCTCTTTTTCTTCCCTAGAAAAAATTCTGCAAAAAGAGAAAACAAATCTTTCCTTCTTTGGCCAAGGAAAGTGCTCTGAAACCAATTGTTAAGTACCTAAACCAGATTTGTAAATATACTTCATAAATAACCAAGAATAAACCATAAACCATTCACCGTAACATTAACACAAGAAATAGAGAAAACCCTTGAGGTAGGGTAACACCATATATTAATCCTTATGGAAGGATAAAACCATTCACCTAGTCAAATCAGCATGACTAATAGGAGAAAGACTGCCCCTGGGCTATTCACCACTAGCCAAATCAGCATGGCCCCGTGAGTGAATGTATCATTCTCCCTTGGTCAAATCAGCATGACCAATTTGGGAGGATGTCTGCCCGATGCTGCTAACTGGAGAAACATCAACAATATTAGCTACCTGCTTTCACGGACTTGACAAGCTACCGTTGACCGAATTTATTTATGTTGGGAAAATATTTTCAATTAAGTTCAAAATCATTCATAAAATTCCAATAAAATTCATGTCACATGAGGTGAAAATAAAAAACAAAACCAAAAAAAACTTAAAACATAATGATCTAATTATAAATTATAATTTTATCCTATGTTTATACACCATAGTTTAAAACATAATTTCAATAATTTGAAAATTTTGAGATATGTATTTTCTCAAAACATAATGGTGAATTTTGCCATATCCTTTTGCACTGGCAATTTTTTTCAAATTCTGTTGTCCCAAATTTGAACATGAATCAGGTGACTTAGTTCTCAGCTATGAGGGGTATGTACCAAAGTTACATTTATTGTCTCTGCAAATTTATTGCCAAGGATTCAGAATATAACTTATCAGCAATGTCGGGGAAAAATCAGAAAATATTTGGAAACTTGAAAAACTACAAAAATAATCATTGTTTTTTCAATTTTTTAAACATCTAAAACAACAACAACATCAAACAAACACATTGCTACATAAATATGAAAATAAAACTGATATAGAAGATGCATAAGATGTCAAGTGGTGCATCACACATTGATATTGAAATATGATATCTGTTCTGAGCCATAAGTCCTGACAGGATGATACAAAATCACATCAAAACAAAAATAAATGTATCTCATGAGATGAATCATGGCAATGAAAACAACAGATTTCTCTTTGTTTGCTTGATGGAAAATGGTCACAGTGTCCTCAGAGCTCAATCTCCTAACTCACTTTTGCAAAATGAGGGTTAAAAGACAAGAATCCAGTTAGAAGGCGAGATTGATGTGGACAGGGTGATAATTTCCATCGACTCATGATAATTACTGAAATTATCGCGACAATTTCAAGAGATGAAATCATCGCCGATATTATCGGCTTGGAGAATGACTTGCAATATATCGTGATATGGGAAATATATCTGTGATAAATGTAACACTGGTATGTACACATCGATAGACTTACTCAGTTAATTGCTTTGTGGAGGGAGTCGCTTGTCCCACAAACAAGGGGGTCTCGTACATCAATTCGGTGTCTGGCTAGGCCATGACCTTAAAATTAAACTATTATTATATATATTCCAACTTAATACATCATGCCAGGACATAATTCCACTTTGGCTCATGATGATGAAAATATTCATGCAATAATTAACACCAACCGCACATGTAATCCAAATAAATGTCACATGTAGCATTATCATGCTTACAAGTTTAACCATATGCAAGGACATGGAACACAAAACAGAAATATACTAATCAACTGTGTATTAGGTCTTCAGGAAAAAACTCTTGAACAATCCTAGAGTTGGTAAAGATTATGTTGGAATTCAGTCAAATCTCAAAAACAATCCTTCTAGTCTAGGTCGTTTTTCCACTTAAGCTGGTTTCTACATAAGTTTGTACCAAAAATGTGGGTTGTAGTTCTTTTTCTCATACAATTGTTACTTGTATGACGTAATCCAATTCCAGTAGTGCTGCAGGCTACAGTCTCTTCTCCATGTCTTGGTACTTGGTAGATTGCAGTCCAGTTATGTAGTGTGCAGTCCTGACTCTCAAGTATGGTATGTGTAGTCCAGTTCTGGAATAATAGGTTCAGGCTGCTGCTCAACTTTCACATTTACTGCAAAGTGCAGCCCAAATATACATGTTGTTTGCTCATAAATGTACCATTAATGTAGGCCACATTCCATTTATGCCTCGATTTTGTTGGTCACTTTTCTCACAAGCAAGTCTCTCCTTGTTTAATGTAGATCACTGTTCACAAAAGCATAAAGACAATGGCGATTGTAGATTGCCACAGCATAGCAGGTGACCACCCTACTCATTCAGCAATAGATTTGCCATAAACATGCAATAATTGCCCAGAAACAATATCACAAGTGAACCACTTGTACAGAAGGCTTGCTTTCCTTTAGCTTGACGAACCAGAACTATTGCAATAATTGCTCATGCATGCCAATGAATGACGAGCAAGTGAGAAAATGGGGGGCATATAAGCAACTCTTTCCTTGACACCATCTTGGCCAACATGTAAATATCCAAGTAAACTTCATTTGTGGGGCTCTTAGACAATAATAATGCCCCTAATAGGACTGGCCAGTTTAGAAATTAGTCTCTATGGTTGTTTTCTTGGATAATTGTGAGCTCCTTTTCCAAGCCATTACTCTAATTATGGTTTTTGTGCCTCATTACTCTTGATTTTGGTAATCAAATTATAAGGAATTACTGCTTATATGTCTGGACTCTGAGCTGATAGTTGCTTGTGTAGTCTGGACCAATATCTTTACCTGTAAGCAAATAATTTCACTTGTAGGCTAAGAAACAGGACAGAGTTGGTTAGGCCCACATGTCATGTGTCAGTGTGGTGGACACGTTGATACACATGACACACTGCCCTAGTGTGTTGGACGTGTGTTTGGGATTGTGTTTTGTTTCAGGACACATGCGAAACGTGTGTCTGACACCTGCCCTAGCATGTCCCAACGTGTCAATAAATGTGTCCCAATATGTTATTGATGTAGTTCTATTTTTTAAATGTTCAAAATATTGACATTTTTATGTCTATATTTTATCTCTGTAAACTATATATATGTATACCCCCATGTCGCATTTCGGGAGGTCTACATGTCCCGTGTTAGACACCTGTTTCTGTGTGTCCTCGTGTCATCTGAATTAACATTAACATGCAGGTATGCTCTCTTCTATATGGAAGCATCTGATTTATGTTCTTTGTTTATAACTTAGCCATTTGCCTGGGTGTTATAAGGATTAGTTTGTATTTTAACTTCATTTGACAATAATATTCAGACCATAAGATAGTTTGGGCCCAGGCTAAACACTTAATTGTTGTGGTGCTGCTATCTCAGTAGAGGCGAATTATGCAAGTCCTTTATAGGCATAAAAATTGCCTGTAAGTTCATGCAAATGTTAATGTGCACTGTGCTTGTAAGCTCTGGGTGAGCATGTACATGGTTTGTATGTTATTGAAAGGGCACCGAGTTCTTTCTATGTGTGGTTGGATATTAGATTGTTGTTTGTCATGCATAGGCCCCTTATTGTTCTCATGACCAACAATGCTATTATGATTTATCTCATACCACATCAACCCTATCCCTCAAGTACTTGCTGGTCTCCATGAGACTTTTGAGGAGCCCCAGTTCCAGATCCTAGTATTGATCATACCAGACATACCAGTTCTAGGAGGTCCCAGCGATGGACTTGCTCTGCATAAAGTACTGTTCCTCATCTCTGCCTGAGCAGCCAGTCTTCTCTTCAGAGATTCTTTCCCTCGACCTTGGATGTTAGGTATGATGGACCTCATCTGTTGAGGACTCCACCCAAGATTACACAGACAGGCCCATTCAGCCCTGGATATTCACCAGACAACATCATCAGGCAGTGCATTGGTCCCTTCAAGATAACTGATGACTCAGATGGGGAACCATCCTCTCTCTCTCCTCATTCTGCTTCTGCACTACTTTTTATTTTTTATTTACTAGTTAATTATCACTTTCTCTACTTTTAGTAGAGTAGTGATAGGAGTTGCTTTTGCACTCCTACTGTATATTCACAGTGGCTGTACTTTTGAGTACCATTGAACATCTTTGTGGTCACTCATTGGACGTTAAGAAAATTATCTTATTCTCTCTTATCTTACCTACATTTTTACATGATTTTCAGCCAGCAGCATCCCAGGTATTTGATGAGTATAGGTTATACTGGCGATAGGTGGTGACTGTTACATTGTAATCTTTGTTTTTTGGCAACCTGCTACATTTTTCTCTCAGCATTTACCATCCATAGATGGTTCGCAACATATCTTCTATGTAGTAGTACAATCTTTCAATTTGAACAAGTCACTTGATATCCATTCAAGGTTTCCAGGTCACAGTTCTCCGAAATTGAGTAAAACAGGTAAGGCACTTGGTTTTTCTATTTCTTTGTCAAACCCTCTTTAGAAGTGTGCATCCTGGGCTAAATTTCCAAGTTTTCGAGGTCATGATCTTGCAGGAGCATATTTTCTGCATTCCAGTTCTTTTGTCAGGGAATGGAAGGAGCTGGAAGATTGTTGAGTATTTCATTTCAGTAACAGAATTGGATATGTTTGTGAATATGAGGAATAAATTAGAAATACAGACAGATTCTATAAGCAAAGTTTTTGTTGCTAGTTGAAGCAAAGATTTCTACAGTTGACATTTA
Organism: Picea glauca; assembly: GCA_000966675.3. NCBI lineage: Eukaryota > Viridiplantae > Streptophyta > Pinopsida > Pinales > Pinaceae > Picea > Picea glauca. Next base: position 35,788 of record JZKD02S2191551.1, on the reverse strand, counting down.
TGAATTTGTGAGAATCCTATACTTGTTTATTGGGTCCTCCAAGTTTTCAGAGGTTGAAGGGACTGCGAAACTACCCTTTTCTTTGCATTTAAAAGTTAATTTTCTTATTATTTTAGGATCAATACTATCATTAGCTGTGGTTTCCATACTAATGAGAGTTTTGTCTGCTGTTTGAAATAGATGCCAGTACACTGGGAGCTGGATCCAAGGTAGTCAACAATTATATGCTTTACCAATTGATAGTGGGTTTTGTTTATGTTTTCCTTTTCAAAAATTAAAGATCAGAACAACAATTTGATCTATGATGTAGAAGAAGCAAATATCTGTCTGTTGTAATAATAATGATGCTCCGTTGAAAAGATAATGAACATTCTCTTGTCCAAAGATATTTCTTGATTTACTGTCTGACATTATATCAGGAACTGATCCGTTATAAATTGTGTGTCAATCATACAGTCAAGTGAAACAGAAGCAGCAGATACATCAAAGTGAGTATTCTTCCTGGGCAAGAGGTGCCATAGCATTTTGTGAATTATGGTCCTTCGTATTTTCTGTAATTGCGTTAAGCATAAGTTTTACCTGTAATTATATTGTCCTTTTTCAGGAAAGAATTGTTAAGAGCCATAGATGTGCGGCTCATGGCATTACAACAAGAGTTAAGCATGGCTTTTGCTCGAGCTTCTGCTGCTGGTTTTGCAATAGAACACATGGCAGGTCTTATTGTATTTGCAGATCGCTTTGGAGCAAATCGTTTAAAGTAAGCTTCCCACCTGTGCCCTAGGGAGAAAAGGAAGAAAGGAAAAAATGCATTTCAATAATACTAAGCTATGTTAATTCTGCAAATCTATTCATGCTAACAGGGATGTGTTCTCCACAGAGATGCATGTAGCAAGTTTATGTCCCTGTGTCAAAAACGACAGGATTTGTTCCCATGGAGAGATGATGCAGACACCCGATCTTCAGGATCTGACATGTCCATTGAGAATGGTACAGATGGAGAGTTGGCGTTGGATTCTTCATCTGATCCTTTACCCAAGAAAGGTGATAAACCTTCTGGCTATTGGTCTTATGCCCAAGGTGAAGGCAGGGACATGGTGTATGGAAGTCAAACTTCATCTTCTACTGCAGCACGGCCTCAGGAGGATCAGCAAGGCATTAAACCATCTCATTCTCGAGCACAATCCATTGATCATCATGAAAGCATCTTCTCTTCTGCTGGTGGGGCTAATGTCATCAACAGCCGGGAAAGCATGTTAAGGACAAAAAATTCCCTTTTCAAAGGTGATGGCATGAACAAACCAGTTACTGAGGCAAGTCCTGAATCTTTAAAGATGGGCTCAGATAACCTCAAACAATCTCAAGATGGCACAAGCAGACTACAGTTGGCTTCCCCTGGCAGAACATCCTCTTCTCCAGCACAAGGAGTTCAGACAGGGAGAAGTGGATCTGGAGTGATTAAAAATAGTAGCCATGTGGATGATCAGTCTCGTAGAGTTAGGCATTCGAATAAGGAAAATAGTGACAGCGACACTGAAAGTAATGGTGGTGACAAACACGAGCCAGAGCCTGTTCAAAAAGCCCAGCCCTCCAGAAGGCTTAGTGTTCAAGACCGCATCAACCTCTTTGAAAGCAAGCAGAAGGAACAACAACGAGATACAGGCGATGGCATCAAAAAAATTGGAAAGGGAGAAAACAAAAAGATATCATCTGAAAGTGGCAATTCTAGTGCCATAACTGAGAAGGCTGTTCTTAGGAGATGGAGTGGAGCTAGTGACATGAGTGTAGATCTGCCCCCTTCTGGACAAGCTAAGAGTGAAAATAGCAAAGAGGTCACCTCGTCAGGTGCCAGGAATGGTTCAGAAGTATATGTTACTGCATCAGAAAACAGTGTGCAGACATCCACAGAAGGGGAGCAGGGCCAAATTGAGGGGTCAACTCCTCAGAGTGAATTTAGACCACTAGCTAACAGCCGAAGCATGGTAGAGGAAAGGAAAGATGTGGGCTCACGCTTCTCATCTCCTCCCAAGGTGAGAGGACATCAGCGTGCCTGGAGTACTGCTTCAGATTATTCAGAATCCTTCAGCGACCATCAAATAACCAAACCCAGCAGTAACGTATGCTCTGGGGAACAAGTACCCAATATTATTAAGCAATCTGTACCACCTATGCAAATAAAATTGCAGTCATCCATGAACTCATTACAAGACGCAGCTGTAATATCTCCAGAAAGATTTAGGAGGAGTGAATCTTCTAAAACTGCTGGGCAGGTTTTAGATGCAATGTATTATTCTTCGAATAAAAAACGGACTGGTGCGGCTAGCCAGGGATCAGATATACTTGATGGTTCTGTAGACACAAAACGGACAGGAGTTACTAGGCAGGGATTGGATGTAGCTGATGGTTCCATAAATGGCAAAAGGTTTGGAATTGGTAGGGAATCATCAGATGTAGTTACCAGTTCGATGAACATGAAAAGATCTGGAGAAGAGGAACTGATGCCCAAAGTCAAGCAGTCCAAAGGAAATCAGGAACTGAATGAGGAGCTCAGGGAGAAAGCCAATCAATTGGAAGCAATTTTTGCTGCCCACAAGCTAAGAAGTCAAGCTGCTATGGGGTCTTTAGATGAACCAGTGATTCCAGGAAAGAAAGAATCCTTCTCAATTGTCAAATCTGAAACACAGATTGCTAAAGAGCAAATGTACATGGTACCAAGGGATTCAAAATCAGAAACTGTTAATTTTACAAGTGGAGAGCCAGAGAGATTCTTGTCTGTGCCAGTTCAGAATGTTGGGAGAGAATCGCTGGGAAGCTCATGGAGCAATGGGGTAGACTTTGATATGCATGCATTGATAAACATGGCTGGGCACAGTCACTTTAACAATTCTGATAGGAAACTGGGGTTAAATGATGATAGGACTTCAGAGGAGCTTAGAGGGAAATTTTATGAAATATATACAGAGAAACGGGATGCAAAGCTCAGGGAGGAATCAATCACTAAAAGATCTCAGAAGGTAGCAAAACTGAAAGCTATGCAAGAAGCCCTTGAGCGTAGCAAAGCTGAGATGGCTGCCAGGACTGCAAGATCCTTGGAAAAGCAAGATCCCATAGTCCAGGCTCGATTCCGTGCTGAAAAATTAAGGTCTTTCAATGTCCGAGCCACAGAGAATAGACAACAGCAGGTAAGTTTTTCAATTTTGTAGGCATGCCATCAAGTTTTGTCTGTTTCCACAATATGTGCAGTTTTCTGTCTAGTCTAGCTTGGGCACTGGTTATTCCTAATGTTTTTAGGTTTTCGAGCAGTTTGAAGTGGAGCAAAGCGACGACGAGGAGGACACTAATGATGTGCACGAGCAGGCATTATACAGACAGGATAGGATAATGACATATAATAGTCCGAGTCCTGCTGATACACGTTCACCTTATGCATCAAAAGAGCCACCAAAGCCCAGTTCTGGGAAGAAGCTTTCATCGAACAAAAGTATGCCTCCAACAACAACACGTAATTCAATGCCCTTGACATCTCCCTCACCAAGATATTCCATTCCCGCTAAAGTTCCGAATATGAGCAATAGTTCTTCAGGCCGGCGCAGGGGTCATGAAAATCCTCTAGCTCAGTCTGTTCCCAACTTTGCTGATCTAAGGAAAGAGAATACAAAGCCCTCCTCTGGCCGAACAGGTTCAAGCTCAACCCTGGAAAAAGTTGGTGGTGCATCTCGTGGACAGTCCAAGAGTGGCAATCGCAGTAAAAGTGGTAATGAAGATTTTTCTCTTGAGGCAAATGGGTCTTTATCTGTTGCACGGTCAGTGAACAGCAAGGAAGAAAACCCACGCCGTAGCCAATCAATGAGGAAAAGCTGTGCAAGTGTGAGCGAGCTGAAGGATATATCTGCTCCAACTTATGATGAAGCAGTTTTGGCTCCTTTAAAAGTTAGTAAGGAAACATCTGAACCATTCTTCTATGGTAAAGGGACAAAGAGAAATGCTGGTGCTTCATCAGAGGCGAAACCTTTTCTCCGAAAAGGCAATGGAATAGGCCCAGGTGCTGGACCAGGCATTGCCAAAATGAAAGCATCTCTGGTTGCTGAAAGCTTGAAAAATACAGAGGACGAAGATGAAGCTGATGTGCAAAATGGAGAGGAAATTGTAGATGAGTTGGGAAATGTACAATCACTTGACACTATTGGAGGCATTGCAGAAGAAAATGAACTCAATAAACATAGAGCTAATGTGGTGATAACTTCAGATGCTCTGGGTGATTCAGATACATCTCAGAATGAGCTGGAAGTAAAAGAAGAGTTGAATCAAACAATTGATAAATCAGATGATGGTGTCTCTGATTGTGAGACAATTTCTCAAACTCCATCACAAGTAAATGATTCAGGTTTCTCTGCTTTCCAAGCGCCATCTTCGTTTAGTACAAGAAATCAAGGATACAATGGAGAAATGGCTTCAAATTCAGGGAGCAGGACAGGGCATGTCACATCACTCCCACAGAAGTTTGCGCAGCCTCCAGCATTGCACCTATCTTCTGGTTCGACCCATTTCAGTCCTTCCATGACTGTGGGGCTAGATTCTCCAGTGGATAGTCCAGCATCATGGAACTCACATATGCATCATTCTCTTTCTCAGATGTTGGAGGTATCTGATTTTGATGCATCTGCAGACTCTCCTATGGGAAGCCCTACATCTTGGAATTCCCATTCTCTTTCCCAGATGGATACTTCTGAAACTGATGCTGTCAGAACACGCAAAAGATGGGGCAGTGCCCAGAAGCCTGTTTTGGCAGTGTCTCAACAAGTCCACAAAGATGCCCCCAAGGGATTCAAGAGGCTTCTGAAATTTGGTAGAAAAAGCCGTGGTTCTGAAACTGTTATGACAGATTGTGTTTCGGCCTCTGCTACATCTGAAGGGGACGATGACACAGAGGATACAAGGGATCTTGCTGTCAGATCTGCAGATGATCTTCTGCGAAAATCAAGGATGGGCTTTGCACCAATGCAACCCTCATATGATAGAAGTTATGATTATGGAAGCTTAAGTGGGCCTGTAGAAAGTGACAGTTTCCATGAAGAGGGCACAAGTATGTATCATGTTCCTAAAGCATATCCCACACAATACAGAATGCTGAAATTGCTTGATTAAATATTAACACATATTATTGGTACAGGCACTGAATGGTTGTTTGATGTTATGTTACAGTTCAATCTCTTCGAAGCTCAATTCCAGCTCCACCTGCAAATTTCAGGTTAAGAGAAGATCACTTGTCAGGAGGCACCTCTCTCAAAGGTGAATGCCATTATTTTTAGAGCATGTTCATTATGCTAGTATTGTTTCTTTGGAACATTTTCTGTTTTCAATTTTGCCTGTTTGACAACAACAATGTAACTCTATACTGTTTTTGCACAGCACCTCGCTCTTTCTTCTCACTTTCAACGTTCAGAAGCAAAGGAAGTGATTCAAAGACTCGGTGATCACCATGGTTTTTTCCCTAATGAATCTCGCAGAGCATCTTTGATGATGAGTCTTGCTTCCTTTTCTGTCATCTCTACAATGGGAAGGATTGCCTTCAAGTTGTTGGCATTTGAAGTTGTCAAAATTCCCACCAAATGCAGTTCTGTGAAGGAAAATTGGAAGCATGCACAATGTCCAGCGGAGGAAGGTTTTCTGGTTCATAGTATTTTTCAAGTACCTTACACAGGAATTTGGGTCATTTGGACAAGAATTTTTTTGTGTTAGCATGTACACAGGGCTCATTGTTAATCTGTACTTTGTATACTAAGTTATTTTTCTAAGAGTTTGTATGCTAAAAATAGCAATTATCAAGTACTAGTTATATCTCGAGTTGGTGTGAAAATAATAGGAGATTTCAGGTTTCAGATTAGTGTAAGTTTATGTATTCATCAGTGAGGACAGGTTGCCCTCTAGTTCATATCACAGTATTTTATATGTATTCAGAAAGCCAAGCTGCCAATTGGCGGTGGTTTTTCAATGTGATTTGTATGGCCTTTGGGCCATCTAGCAGACAAATAGGTAACAATGATACTTATTGTCAGTTGAGCATCTCATGGTATATTATTATCCATTTTCAGCAAGTCAAGGCGCTAATTGGCGCTTGTTGATTGTAATTTGTGTGGCCTTTGGGTCGTTTTAGCAGATACATGGGAGGTAATCTGGTATCTTGTTGCCAGTTTTATGGATATCGATAGTGTTAGGTGCAGAAGATATGTAGCAGGATAAAGCCTAGAATATACCTAATTGATCTAGTGGGACAAAAACATTTTATGGAGTATGCAATGCATGTGATTTGCATAATGTTTTATGGAGTATGCAATGCCTGTGATTCGCATAATGATTGCGCTAAGAGGAGAGGAACATTTTAAAAAGTCCAGATAGCTGGGAGATCCTCTACAGTATGTTTGTAGTTGCGATAATGCTCAAACAAACACAAAATATAGTTGATCTAAAACACAAGCAAACATGACTAAAATATAAAAACAAGTGGATTTGAATACAATAAAAAACTAGTATGGCTCCATCATAACCTTGGTTCAATTAAACACACCTCGAGGTTTTTGATTGCTCGACCCTTAATAGATCTGGGTCTGTGCTTGTATTACCCACCATGAAGTATAACTGATATGAGCATAAAATGTAATTACAGATTTAAAAAGCAGAAGTCAACTTAATCGATACATTTTTCTTAGTAGATAAGTAAAATAAAGTCTATTCAATATTTTGAAAAAAAATATACAAGGCTTTTACCCATTCTGATGAACGCAAAAATTACAATCGACTTAGTCAAAGGTGATGATTTTGCTAAAACAAAATCATAACTGGAAACCATGGAGACCAGGAGATTAGATCCATCTTTTCATCTATCAAGGTTTGGAAACATGAATTCTCTAGCACTGCAAAGAAGCGACCTTTGTGTTTACGTCAAACTTCATTTTGGGATAGCTTTTGGCAAGCATGAGATCTAAGAGTTTAACCCCTAACTTGTGGCTCAGTTGTTGTCTTCCTCTTACAATACTCTAGTTAGCCATCTCCTGAGGCTGGACTTTTATTGATGTTTACCTCAACACATTTTTATTAAGCAAGTTCAAAATTTCATGATAATGTTTTAGATCTTGGTATTATCTCAATGATTGTAAAATGTCACTTGTAATAAGGCACCAACTACCTCTTCAATGGTATCCTGCACCTTAAGTTTGAGTTTCTTTTTTTCTTTTGTATAAAGAAGGGTTCGTCCCCTCCTTAAATTATAACTTTATAATTGATGTTGACCTAAAATTTCATGATAATGTTTTAGATCTTGGTATTGTCTCAATGATTGTAAAATGTCACATCCTTGTAATAAGGCACCAAGTACCTCTTTAATGGTATCTTACACCTCAAGTTTGAGTTTCTTTTTCCTTTTGTATAAAGAAGGGTTCGTCACCTGCTTTTATTATAACTTTATACTTTATATATATAATCAACCAATTTACTTAGAGAACGCTTATTCCATTAACATCAGATTTGTAAATTTGAGTTTCTTTTTCTTTTTTATAAAGAAGGGTTCGTCACCTGCTTTTATTATAACTTTATATATATAATCAACCAATTTACTTAGAGAACTCTTATTCCATTAACATCAGATTTGTAAATTTGAGTTTCTTTTTCCTTTTGTATAAAGAAGGGTTCGTCCCCTCCTTTTATTATAACTTTATACATATAATCAACCAATTTACTTATAGAACTCTTATTTCATTAAGCTCAGATTTGTATGTGCATTCCAGTTAGCGGTGCATGTACCCCAACATTTTGTGTTTTTAAGCTCTACTTAGATTAAGTGAACTTTACTTGTATCATGTTTTGCTACTGTTTTCAGAACATCTGATTTTGGAGTTGGGCCACATTTGCATGTAGGTACACTACAAGGTGGTATTAGAGCACTGGTTTGATATCTAGACAAGCAACCAGTGAGGACGTTGACCACAACAAGTGACAAAGGACGACAAAGATGGTGAAAATGAAAACTTTAGGAACAAATATTGAATTAAGGAAGATTTGGATGATACACTTTTATAATGCATAGTAGAAATTGTGGCAAATTCTGAATAGAAAGGACCAAAACCTTGAGAGGGTTTACATATCACTTATGAAGGTCTTGGGATGGATGAAGTCGTGGTTGGAAGAAGAAATGTCAACCCTGAGCTCTTTTATAAATTTCAAAGCAAGATGCTATAGTAAGATACCGGCAAATTGTATAGAGCATTTGGATAGAAAACATAATCTCTACACCAAAGAATTTAAAGTGGCAATTTGCAAAGATTTTTTTGGAATCCTTTGGCCATATTATCTTTGAAGGGGGTGTTCACATTAATAATACGTCATTTAAGAGAGGCCAGTGTCTAAGACCCTTATGAGGCTTTGCAGATTCTTGGATTTAGCTGGTTCTATTGTAGATTCACGAGAAACTTCTCCACAATCACTCCATTGACCAACTTAACAAAGACGAATCACAACTTTTTATTGATTTGGCTTAAAAAAGAAACCTAGATACTTCAAACCTTGTTCTAGATAAGTCATATTATGGGGAAATCGTAGAGTAATAAAGTATTTTTCTGGCAATTACCTTTGAGCTAATTTTGTATATGCAATTGCATAAAAAGATGGATCTGAACTTCTCAAAAGTTGTATGATTATCATCTTTAATGCTAACAATGTTATATTGAAGGCTCCCAACATTTTTCCTTGAGTTCTTATTGTCTCCACCACTCTTCATAAATCTTGCTCTATAAATTCACAATAGTCCAAGACGATTTCCACAGGTAGTCCATTAGGTCCAAGACTTTTTCCTTTTGAAAGCTTTGTGGGGTTTGATACAATTCTTCTTTCACAACCTCCTTTGTTAGGGCTTGATTATCCTCCTCATTGACAAAACTAAGGAAGGTGTTTGACAACTTAATCACTTCGGCTATTGCAACAAATGTATTTTCCTTGAGAAGGGATGAAAAATGTTCTACTCTTTCAAAAGCCATGTCCTTGAAATTTGTAGCCCAAGTACCATCTCCCTTATATTTTTTCAAATAGAGTTGATATTTTTTTTACGATTGGCATACCTATGAATTTTTTTTGTATTTTCATCCCTAACCTGTAACCATAATGTATTGAGTCTCCATTCTTTTTCTTTTTCCAAAAGAACGTGCCTCCTTTTATCTTCTAGTACCTTTACTATTTTTTGTTTCTCATTCATAAACCCAAAACCTTCCCTATTGTAGAGCACTTCCAAGTCTTTCTCTACTTCTTTGAGAACCCTATCATCTTTCAATTTTTCTCTTAGCAACTACCTTTTTTGCCTCTTTTAAATTTTGTTGGAATTAAAATGGGTATATTCTCTTAAATTACCATTAAATGGTTTCCAAACAACTTTGTTTTTTCCCTCAAACTCCTCCATCTTCATCCATCTATTACATGAGCCATTTCTAACACCACAAGATTATGGTCAGAGTCACCTCTAGTGGTGACTCATTGTTTGATCCTAATGACTTCATCTAGGAAGGCTTCATAAATTAAAAGCATGTTGAGCCTCTTAGTGATTTTGGCTTCCTCGACTCTCTTGTTACTCCAAGTGGAAGATAGCTTGGATGGTTAAATATCCAAAAGACTAGTTTCTTCCAATTTTGTAATAAAATATCCAATTAGAGGGTCTAGTTGAGCAACCGGGCCCCAAAACTCTGATGCTCCTAAGGTGACATTCAAATGCCCCCTATCACAACTAGTCTATTTTGAAAAATCTATCCCAGTGGACCATCCCGTCCATGTAAAAACCACAAACATTCAACATTGTAATATCTTTCCCTAGGTCCAAAAAAGAAAAAGGAGGTCCCTAGTCTTGTAGAAAAGACCAAAGAATTTGTGAGAGTGAAGGAGCATTTATTCCATTTAGTCACCTTCCCATCTGATCTCCCAATGGCATAAATAAAACAGAAGTCCCAATTCCTAAGTAGCTAGAGAGTTCCTGAGTGACTTTCTTCCCGTCTGTCATTGTCCCTTGTTGTAGAATAATAGATGGTTTGATATTGTCAACTAATCTCTTTACGACAAACTTCTTTGAGGGGTTAGCCATCCCTCTACAATCCAGGGTTAGAAAAATCCTCTTGAACCCTCCAAAGGGGAATTTGCTCTAAGAGCCCCGATTAAGAATACTTGTTTCCCACACCCAACTTCTAAGGATGCTTGTTTTTGGGCTATAGACATGAAATATTTCCTTCCCCTTTGATTGGATTTGGGTATTTTTTCCTCAAAAAGGCCTAATCCCCCCCCCACCTTCCTTGGAAAATCAAGTGTGCCTTTGCTTCTAGGCCTTAGATTTGTTGATATTATGGTAGCCACAGGAGGTATTAACCTCCATATGTAACCTTTGACTAGAATATAATATTCCAGAAGCAAGAGAAACCCTAAATAGATGTGTGAAAACTCTATAAGACACGTCGACTCAACATAATATATAATATTAAGGTATTATCCTCCAGGAAGACAAGTCGGCCTCACAGGAAAAAGATAAACATAAAATATAATTACCAAAAAAGTCACTGGACAAATTAATATAAATAGAGGACGTCTTAGCTCATTTGTTCACTCACTCTCACTCAGGAAACCATAAGCAATGCACAAGTTTGGAGGAGGAGCAACATCAGCTGCAATTGTACGATTTTCTCTTGTTTAGTATTTCTGGTACTTTCTCTTGTGCGCTACCCTTGGAAAAGGTGCACTCTCTTGGTTTTGGTATGGCTTCCTGGAATCATTCTTTTTGTCAAAGGTTAAGGTGCTCGGGGGTGGCTTTGTGCCTATGGTTGGGTGACAATGGTGTAGCATTGTCTATGGTGAAACGTGCACAACATTCTAACAGGTTATGGGCCCACACTACCTTCAGAGCAGTCTAACCGTTGGAAGGTAGATCAAGATTTCCTTGTCAAGCTCCTTGTAGCTCCAGTTGCAGTTGCAACTAGGGTTTCTGATTTTGTAGCGGTAGCAAACCCTAAACCTAATTTCTTGGGCAGTTTCAGTGAAGCATTGGACTTAATTTTTGGGTATTCTAATGTGCCCCAGCCTATCGCACCCTCTGGTGCTCTCAACCAACAAAAACATCAAGTTTGAGTTTTTGGGTCAAAGTCAAAGTTTGACTAGTCAAAGTCAAAGTCAAAGGTTGATCGACCAAAGTCAAAGTCAAAGTTTGACTTTTGGTCAAAATTGATTTTTGTGGTCAAAGTTGAAATTTCAGGGTTTCTTGCTTGTTCTAATCATTGAACCTTTTTTATTCAATTTCTAACCTCTTCTTGTCAAAATGGTGTCTAGTTGCAGATTAGAAGACAAGCTGAACAATACTACAAATTTCAAAGGTACGCACTTGTATATTCTTTTCAATTTATATCATCCAACAAAGCATTAGTGTATTTGCATGGGATGTACAAGAGACCTTGTCCAAGCAGTGATTTTGAATTCAGTACATTTAGAGGAACAAACGCACCCTCCCTAGCAATGAAGATTCTAGGTTTGATTATTTAAAAAATGATGTCTCTAGCTATTATGGCATTATTATGATCTTATGTTGCATCTTGATCTATTTAAGTTATGATCATTATACTAACCCCTTAATACTATAAATACACTTGTTGATCTCCTCTCTAGGAGATATTCTTGTTCTTATGTAAATGTTTATTGTTTACAAGATGAAGTTGATCTCCTTTAGGAGATGTTCTTGGTTATTGACATAGACTCTAGGAAGGATATCTTCCATGGAGGATACCATGGAGATTTTGTTGTTATTGTTTCTTGTTTCCGATAGGTCATAAGAGATAAATCTGAGAGGGAGTCAGACTCAGAGGGAGTCAATGATCAAGAAGAAGCCAACATAGTTTTGTGACACTTTGTAGAATGCAAAGGGGAATGCAACAGACAAAAGTGTGGTCCGAGGATTCTCTCAGATAGAGGGAGTTGATTTCAGAGTTTGAGATGAAGGATCTTGACCGAATATATTGGGATTGGAAGCATGGCTGGCACCAGATGAGATCTTCAGTGAGGAGACTGAAGAGGTTTATCATGATGGATAGGAAGTCCATGACCACACCTATGGTGACACATCTGAGGAAGTTGTGTGACGGGATAGGCATTTTCTTTGCAGAGAGCACCTTGTGCCAGTATATGGTTGAGCCATGACTGTATTATTGGGTTACAACACAACATGCATGTACTTATGTTGTACATATAGATATGATTGATCTCCGATGATGAAGTATGGATTTTGGGATATACATTTTTTGGATTGGGAGTGGATAAGACAGATCTAGCACCTGGGGTGCTACTTTAGCTTGGGATCGAGCAGGATTTCCAGACAAGCAGAGAAGCAAATATTTGTAGCACTCAATCATATATCATAGCCAGTGATGCAAGATATGAAGCAGGGTGGCTTTTTGAAGGATCTTGCTAGACTTCATCAGAGACATGGTGCATGAAGGAGCAATGAGGCTCCATCACATATCCACAGATGAGCAAATAACTGACATTTTCACTAAGCCTCTGTCTAGGAAAAGCTTGGAAGGAATGCAAATTTTTCCCTGGGGGAGTGTTGATGATTGTAGCATCGTGTCGATATTTCAAGATTGATCAGACGAACTTGATCATGTGGGAATAGGCCCAGATGTAATCTTTTACGGAATGAAGATTTGAGTTGCTGCTAGATCTCCTATGTGTGAATTGCATCGGACCTTGAAACTCTCATGAGTAGGTGAGTAGCCCCAATAAGCATCAGGCCGACTCTATCTCTACAGGAACTGGGCTGCAGACAAGGGGAGATGGGGAACATCTACATCCATAGTAGATGTGCCCTGACGTAGTTTTTAATGGACTGAAGACTCGAGGTGCTTGAGGTGCAATTCCACGTGTCTGATAACATCGAGCTAAATGCATTCACAGAGTGATCCTATGAGAGGATCACCATGAGGTGTTTGTGGCTCCAATGTGGTCATAATTCTTGTCATGGGACAAGAACGACTCGAGGTGCTAGACACACGTGTCCAATAACATCGAGCTAAATGCATTCACATAGTGATCCTATGAGAGGATCAACTATGAGGTGAATGTGGCTCCGATGAGGTCATGTTTCTTGTCATGGGACAAGAATGACCCGAGGTGCTAGACACATGGTGGTGGAGATGGATCATCAATATAGCTAAATGAGGCTCATGGATATTGTGATATTGTATATGACAGAAGAATACCAAGAGCAAGTACAACGATATGTTTTGATGCCAGATTGCTACCAGATGAAGCTAATAGTGATGAAAATACTCGTGACTTGATCTATGATGATGCTACCTATAGAATGGTCTACAAGACTATGTGAGTCTTGCCCATGCCATGTGAATATGGATGGATGTGTTTGAGACCATTAATACCTCCCTAGCTAAGAGGGAGTGTTGATATTATGGTAGCTTCGGGAGGTATTAACTTCCATATGTAACCTTTGACTAGAATAGAATATTCTGAAAGCAAGAGAAACTCTAAACATATGTGTGAAAACCCTAGAAGACATGTCGGCTCAATATAATATATAATATTAAGGTATTATCCTCCAGGAAGACAAGTCGGCCTCACAAGAAAAAGATAAGCAAAAAATACAATTACTAGAAAGTCAAGTCGGCCCGGTCAAAAAAATCACTGGACAAATTAATATAAATAGAGGATGCCTTGGCTCATTTGTTCACTCAATCTTACTTAGGAAATCATAAACAATGCACAAGTTTGGAGGAGGAGAAACAACAACTGCAGTTGTATGTTTTTCTCTTGTTTAGTCTTTCTGGTACTTTTTCTTGTGTGCTACCCTTGGAAAAGGTGCGCTCTCCTAGTTACTTGTTGATTATGGTATGGCTTCCTGGAATCATTCTTTCTGTCAAAGGTTAAGGTTCTTAGGGGTGGCTTTGTGCCTATGGTTGGCTGACAATGGTGTAGCATTGTCTATGGTGAAAGGAGCACAACATTCTAACACGATTTTACGTCATTGGTACCAAGGGATTGAAGATCTGTGTGCCATTTCCATCCAGAGAGCAGTCTAGATTAGGGTTTGCAATGGAACCTTTTGGAGCTTGTCCAACATCCACTACCTCTATGATTCCAGGAACATGTATGAAAGGCGGTGGGTTGGGGTTTTTTATACCAAAAAAACTAGGTAGGAAATCACTAATGGATTTCGGTTCTTTGGATCCAACCTCATTTCCCCATGTCCCTCCCCCCAAAAAATGAGGAACTACTTTCATTCATAGAGTGAGATTGGCGAGTCTTACCCAAAATTTCTTTGTCCATATTATCGTTGACTGCATCCTAGTTAGGATCTTTGAACTGTCCAATGCCATATTCATGTTTGAATTCCATCCGAGGTCACTTCAACCGCTACATCTTCTTGCCTGCTGGTAGTATGGACTGTTTCCAGTTCCAATATCGTCAATCCTCTCAGATGCTTCCTCAGAGGCCAATTCTTCTACATACTTGGATAATTGCATTCTGCACCAAAGTGCCCATAACAGTGGCAAAGTATGCATCTGAAAGGTATCCCCTCATAGTCCAAATTGAGACAGAAAAGATAAACTTCCCTTCTAGTATCCATCGCGTCTACTAGACCTTTTCTCACCTCCATCCCTGCCAAAATTCAATCCATGTCATAATACCCAGTGTCTTGAAAGGATAACTTTGCTTCATAAAAAGTACCTAAAGTATTACCAATTTTTTTGAATGCCTCCTCGAATTAAAAAATGAATGGTAGTGTTGGAATACGAACCCATACTGGGAGAATGTATACACTAGCCGACTGAGCATCAAACTCTATATGCCATTTCTTTAAGAACAAGGATTGAGATCCCCACTTCCAATGTTGGTGCAATATTTTTTCTACTTCTTCAACCATCCTAAACACCCAAACCAACCATCTTTTTACCAGAATCATGGTGCATGGAGAGGCCCCACCACTGGCTTGAAATTGAGCTTGGTCCAATTCTTCAACTCCTCATTACTCATTCTCTTACTAGGAAAACATCCTAATAGCACTCGTTCCCCCATTTCCATAATGTCATTGAGTTTAGTTTTACCGCCCAGGTTTACATTGACGACCTCTTGTGTCTTTTTGATACAATTATGCCTCTTTGGATTTCTTGATCCCTCATGAGACAAAATCTCTACCACCTCCGAATCCAAGGATGGGGTACCACTCAGTAGCTTCAAATCCAACATAGTGCCAACAAAACTAGAACCAGAAAAACAATTTTTTCAACCGATAGCACAATTGCATAGGAAATCAATATCTTGACAAGCTTCATTCAATGTATTTTTAGATTCAAAC
Organism: Picea glauca; assembly: GCA_000966675.3. Lineage (NCBI taxonomy): Eukaryota > Viridiplantae > Streptophyta > Pinopsida > Pinales > Pinaceae > Picea > Picea glauca. Next base: position 20,415 of record JZKD02S2191551.1, on the reverse strand, counting down.
CTAGAGTGCAATAAACCACCGTCCTCCTTTGAACATGCACTCAGGGTTGATGGATATAGAATATCGATTTCACAACTCTGAACGTGGGGCGATATGCTTATGTAATTATTGTCCTTGGATTCATTGTCGAGAAGTCACGTCTCCATGTTCTCAATATGTCCCAAGGTTCTAACACCCTGTACACCTAGTGCTTGTGAAAAATCACCCAAAATTGTCACAGTGGCCTCCTCTACAGGTCTAGACCCCAAATGGTGTAGCTTGTTGGAATCCCACAACACATCCATATGACCTATAATAGGGTTGGACCAAATCGCTTGGCCCTCCAATTGATCATCAATGAAGTCAACAACTTCCTCCACATACCCCATTATTCCTTCCACGTGATCTAATGTATGGCATCATCAATGACATGATTACCCTACATCCATCCTAACAGCGCCTACAAAAATCCCATCAAGCCGATGAAACCCCTTCAACCTCACATCATATCATACCTTTTCTGACTTGCTATATTATACTCTATCCTCTGATCATTCCCCTTATTATAGAACCGAGAGCATTGAATCCAAATTTATCAAAGCATTCACAAATTTACTATGTACTTGGCTCTGATTCAAATCAACCAAAATTAGCTAAGAAACATTTACCAACAATGAAATTCATTCAAGTTGAAACCCAGCGATTGTGAAGGACCTCAACCATGTATTAAAAAAGAAAAACAACCAATGATTTTTATGTGATAATCACATAATATAGTAGCCAAATATTCTCCTAAGACATCAACTCAACATCATGTTGAACTTATTCTGAAAGCATAAGAAGAAAATGCTTCCTTACTTATTGTTGACATTTGCAGAGAAGCCATCATATATGTCATTTTCACAGTTGCTGAATTGATTTATTAATCAATAGTGACGATTTGAGAATAGTGCAATGCACCCTTCAAAGACCTGTCATGCACTTAACTCGATGGTGGAGTTCGTTATGTGGATGCAGTTGTGCTACATTTATCCATCTCTTTTGTGATCGAGGATAGGGTTTATTGTAGTTTAGGGTTCCCCCAAACACCGTGGTTAGGGTTTCCAAGGAATTTCGATGGATTTACATAAGTCGAGTATCACTACTGCTCAAACCCCAATCTTGTGTATGTGTTGAAGCTAAGAGTGAAGCTTTTTCAACTCAGTGTGTCCATTTCATTCATTTGACTACTACATTTACAACCCTATTCGATGCTAGTATAGAGGGTTTTAAAAGTGTTCTAAGTGGATCAAGATGTCGAATATGCCATTAGAGTATTTACGAGATGAGGGCCTTAGGGCCATTGGAAATATGTTGGATACCTTCATCTCGACTAACACCAATTTCAAATCGTCCACCAACCGAACAATGGCACAAATTTTGGTGGAGTTGGATCCCACTGAAGGTTTGTATGAATCATTGAAGTTGATTGTGGATGATCGTACTTACGTGCAATTTCTTGATTACTTTAATGTCCCTTTTGGGTGTGTAAGATGCCATGACGTTGGACATGTTGTGGAAGATTATGATAGAAATTTTACCTAGAAGAGTCAGAGGCTCCTCAGAGAATATTCTAATGTACAAGCTTATCCCACACCATGTAGTACCCAAAAATGTGATGAGGTTCTTCATCATGGTAAAAGTCATCTCTCAAAGACTTTTCTAGATTCTTCTCATCATGAAAATGTCAATATCGTGGTTGGTGACATCTCAGTTCCATTGGGTGAGTCTGGGCCCATGAAAGGTGTACAAAAGAATCCTAAGGAGCTTCTAGATGTGGATATTGATCTCTTGGCGGCAGAGTGTAGAAAAATTGAGGCCTTATGGTCTGACAACAAGGCCAAGCACTCGATATCGGGAAGTCCTCAATTTTTGCTCGTTTGGTTTCTTCCTCCTCTGATCGGAGATTACATTCTATGGAGGGGAGGGAGGGTATTGTAGATTGTCCGATTCGATTGGGGTGTTTATCTGAAAACATTGGGGTTGATAGAAACTTGAAGGAACCCGTTGTGGATCTTGCAAACAACTCTGACCCTGATACAACTATATCTGTGGGTTCTCATAAGGAATGATCATCTAACTATGCTTTGGCCTCCTCGGGGAGGGAACCTTATTTTATTAGGCCTCAATTTTTTTCTCAGGATCCTTCCTCTTCTAGGGGATTGGATTATGTCTTTTCCAAAGAACCCTAGCCATCTAAGGTCGAGCGTAAATATGCTTTAAAACATGCTCGAGAAAAGGCTTCTCAAGAGGTGTCTTAGGGCCGACAAAGGCTTATATATGAGGTACTTAGTGCAAGTGTTTCCTCTCTTCAGCCACCACTATGAAAATCATGTCAAATAACATGAGGGGTCTTTTGGGAAGAACCAAAAATCTCTCGCTATGAAGGTTTCTTAGGCAGGAGCACCCTGATATTGTGTTCATATATGAGACTATGGTGCAGTGCGATCCTATTATTGCAGAGCTCAAAAAAATATTTCCAGGTTGGGTATTTATTGGTTAGGACTCGGAGGGGTTGTCTGGGGTTATCATTACTGGTATCTCACTGTCCATATCTCTAAAAAATTGTTTCTTTGTGAAATCAGGTCTTTGTTCAGAGATCCCGTGCAAGGAATTGGATCGATCCTTTTTGTTATGTAATATATATGGTCCCTATACAAACATAGAACCCTTCTAGACAATCATTCTATTCATTCGTATAATGTTATCATTGGTGGGGATTTGAATTTTTCCATAGGAAGGGAGGAAATTTGGGGGGACTCGACGAGAGTGGACCCTTTGTCACAATTCTTTCTCAACAAGCTGGAAATTTCGGATCTGGTGGATGTGGAACCGGTTGCCCTTAGTCCTACCTGGAGCAATAATAGAACTGGAAGACATGTGTTCACAAGCGGTTGGACCGTTTCTTGGTTCACCATACTCTTATGCAGAACGTTGTTGTTTATAGATCGTGGGTAAGGAAAGTAAAATCCTCGGATCACTTTCCTGTATTTATTGAATTGGATGTTTCGAGGGGATGGTCATGGTCCCCTTTAAAATACAACCATCTTGGTTCGAGCTCAATGAATTTCGAGCTTTGGTGGCAGAGAAGTGGATGAAGTATGATCCAAATATCAAGTATGGCGCTCGACATCGATTCGTTGTTTCCCTTGGGAATATGAAAAACGTTGTAGTATGATGGGATATTGGGCATAGAAAGGATAGAGACAAAATACTCCTTGATATTGAGGAAGAACTTGAGCATGTTTACGATGGAATTTCTTCGTGATAGGATGCCTCGATGGATGTTGACTGAGTTTGACACCTAGAATCCACTCGACATAATATTTTAGTCGAACGGGAGAAACAATGATGGATCAAGAGTCGGGCCCTGTGGATGGAAGTGGGAGATTTGAATATGAAACTGTTTCAACGTTATGCCAATTATTGTAAGAGTTTCAATGCCATTTGGGAGCTAAAGGATGCAGATGGATCTAAAGTTTGTGGTTTCTCTGACCTAACATATTTGTGGATTCAACATTTTTTTCCCTTTTCCAGGAATCTCCACATTTCAACATGGACTTTGCACTCATGCTCCTCTCTTATTTTCCATAGCTCGCAGGGGAAGAAAACCAAACTATCTATAATGAAATTTTAAAAGAGGATCTTTGGGTTGTTTTAGGAAATTTTCATAGGGATTAGAGCCCAGGTCTCGATAGTTGGCCAACAAAATTATTTGATGGTTTCTTCGACTTGCTGGGTGATGACCTTTTGAGGGTTGTTGAAGAGATTTTCATTTCTAGAAAAGTTCCAGGAAAGTTCAACTCGACGTTTGTTGTGTTGATTCTGAAAGTGGATTGTCCGTCAACCTATGATGACTTTCATCCTGAATTCTTGTGCAATTGTTTATATAAGATTGTGGAAAAAAATATTGCTTTAAGATTAAAACCGTTCTTGTCAGGGATTATTACATCTGAGGAGTTTGGTTTCTTGAAGGGGCGATTGATCCATGAGGCCATCGGATATGCCCAGGAAGATATCCACACCATCAACACACAATGAAAACCTATCTTGATGATCAAACTTGATTTATCTAAGGCATATGACCGTGTGTCTTGGTTATATCTTCAACTTTTACTTCTCCAAATTGGTTTTGATTTATCTATGGTTAGGGTGATGTCTTCTGTTTCCTCTATTCAATTTGTAGTGCTAATAAATGGTGCATGTTCCCCATTCTTCTGATCTAGTGGCGGGCTTCGTCGCAGGTGTCCATTATCACCTTATTTATTTCTATTAGTGGTTGATGGCCTAAGTTGTGCTATTGATGAGGCATCTATATTTCATCAATTTCAAGGACTACAAATATGGCAATCTATGAAATTAACTCACCTCTTGTTCGTGGATGATATCTTATTATTCTGTCACTGCGTGGAAGCTGACGTTCAGGTTCTCAAAGGGGTGTTGGATCTCTTTTGTGGTGCTACCAATATCAAAATTAATGTTCTATTTACTTCCCTGAGTGTGAAGAGGTCTTGGCCACACATTTCTCCTATCTTGCCTATGATCTCAGTAACGTGTTAAAATATTTGGGCTATAGAATTAAACCAAATATCTATAGTATGAATGATTGGGGATGGTTGGTTTCGAAAATTGAGAAGTGAATCACGTTGTGGTGTAATAGATGGATCTTTGGGGGCGGTCGTCTTACTCTCACAAAATTGATCACAGAGGCTATATTGGTTTATTGATACCTCTTGGCAAGCATTTCGAAGGGAATATTGACTAGGATCAGAAAATTTTGTTGCAATTATGTTTGGAAAATTAATACAGAGTATCTTGGATCTCATTTAGTTTATTGGAAGCTTCTCTCTTGTCCAAAAGTACTTGGTAGTTGGAGGCTCAAGGAACTAGTAGTTTTCAGTAAAGCTATTAATCCTGGAACGATTCTTCATTGGATTCAAAGTCCTTGAAAGGATGCTCCATCCACATCGATTTAGTGGAAGATTTTGTCTACAACATTTGCAATAGTCGAAAAATACTTGGACTTGAAGGTGGGGACTGGTCAATAGGTTCAATTTGGTCGACATGCGATTGTGGGCTACATGGACATTTTTCTATCAGACAATTTAGTTCTCCATTTACAAGAAAGGAACTTGTGTACTTTAAACCACATTGGTGATTAGGGTTCTACCACTCTTTGGTGTTGGCGATGGAAATCAATAGGTTCATTGAATTTGGAGGCACGATGGTTTGTTCATTGGCGAGCTTATGTACATGCACTATTAAGAGCACACATCAAATTGTGAGACTAGGATGATGAGTTAGTTTGGGCATACAATCTATCTGGTGGTCGATACTCGACAAAGTTGGGCTATTGATCCTTGTGTGAAGATGAATCCGAGGTCAATCATTAGTGGTTCAAAAATTTCAAAAATCAAGAGAACTCCTAAGGGTATCCTTTTCTTTTGGCTCATTCTAATGGGAATGGTCTTAACCTAGGATCTATTGCAATGTCGAGGCAAGCAAGGGCCTTACATTTGTGTATTATGCACACGGATCGAGGAGACCAATTTGCATCTTTTCATATCCTACCCATGTACTTGTCAGGTATGGAATGAAGTCAATGCGTAGTTAGGGATGGATAGGGTATGGGAAGGACTCTATTGAGGCATGTTTTGAGGAGTTTTTTACTTCACCATGTTTGAAAACCTTCTGTGTTATACCTATTTTGGTTTCCTGGGGTATTTAGTTGGCTAGGAATGCAAACCTATTTGTAGCAAATTCATGGCCCTCTTTTAAGGTTGCACAACAATCCATTGCATTATTTACTCCTTACAAGTTGAAGCCTAAGGTGCAGAAGGTTCGACATTTAGATCCGGTGATGATTGACAAATCCAATCCATGGGGATATTTTCGTGGAGCATTCCAAGGTGAGAACATGATTTGTGGTAATGGGTTTCTACTGTTCTTCTCAAATTCCTTCTATGTTAATGACAATGGGCACTTGGGTGTTGGAACCAATAATCGTGTTGAGATTGAGGCACTTCTTGAGGTCCTTCATTTCACAAAAAAACACAATATTGGTTCTTTACAAGTCTTTGGGGACCCCAAATTCGCCATAGATTGGATGAACAATGTCTGGGTTATTGAAAACTTGGAGCTGCTAAACATTGGGATGACCTTAAAGTCTGTGTCTGCAACTTTCTAAGATATCTCATTCAGTCATATTTATTGTGAAAACAATTATGATGGTAATCGGTTGTCTAAAGAGGCCTTGATCCTGAATGAAAATCTTATATGCTTGAAGGAATTCTCTAATGGGAGGGTATCCTGAATGAAAATCTTATATGCTTGAAGGAATTCTCTAATGGGAGGGTGAGCTCCCTTAGGGAAATCAGATTATTCTCTTTATGATTGTTTCGAGTTTTATGTTTTAAGAGCATGATGAGTGGTCTTGGGACCATTTTGTAAACATTTTGGACACTTTTGAGTCTATTATTTGTGGATGGATGGTTTATCTTGGAGCTTATAGATGTTTTTTTATGCATGAATATGCACTATAGCGTCTAATGATTGTAACTTTTATACACATAATTAAAAGTTTTTTTTTCGTGGAATATATATATATATATATATATATATATATATATATATATATATATATAAACCAAGTGCCTTGCAAAAGATAAAAATTCAGTGAATATAGTCCACTTCAAGGGGGAAACCTCCTTTTACAATACATCCAATTCATAAGACAATATATGATGATCCTAAGACTAGGTCTCCTTGGTATATATATAGGAGACAAAGTGTATGATTATAATGAAAGGGTACAATGAAAGGTTCTAGCCAACCTACCAATATAAAAAATAAACTAATAATGATTGCTTATTAGGGCCTTAACATAGGATCCCAAGGGCCTTAACATAGCCCCTCTTTAAAAAGCTTTGCCCTCAAAGCTTGTAATTGAGGATGTTTCTTCACGAACTACTCATTTTCCTATGTAGATTCTTCTATAGGCTTATTCTTCTACTTGATTAGGCACTCCATAATGGTTCTATTCTGAAGAGATAGAGAACATTGATCTATAACTTTTTATGGTTCAAGAATCAACTTCCCTTCTTCATCTAATTCTTGAAGTTCTATTTGCACTAGCATAGTTTGTCCCAAAATCCTTTTTAGGAAAGATAAATGAAAAACCTTATGAGTGTAAGAAGAAGGAAAATCTAATATTAGGATATTTAGACACTTAGGAGTTAGTTAGGATCAACTTGGTCTAATGTGTCGTTAGATAAAAGTGTGTTTCTTTATTATGCATTAGTATGCATTTATAATTAGGTAATCCTATGGTCACAATATGTTCCTGACATCGAGTGATCTGAAGGTTCATATTCTCCTCGATCTTGATGACTACATTGATTCGTGGATTAACACATGATTGGTCCATGATCTCTATTTAAAGAGAATGGAGGTCCATTTTCTGATGATCGATTGTGAGAAACTCTCTTGTAAAATCTCTCTGCAAATTCTTCTTTTGCATTAATAAATTGCTCCAAGTGGCCATGGGTTTTTCCCTGTAGGGGATTTACCACATGAAAACATTAGTGTGTTGATCTTTGATATGGTTTTGTGAGTGGTTACTGAATGTTTTCTTCCTCTGTTGGAATACTTGTGTTGTCGAACATGATATCAAAGTGCATTTGAAGACCCACACCTGTTGTAGATCGAGATCGTGAAGCCGTGTTGACTCATCCCTAGTTTCTTCCATTTACTTACATTTTCGGGCTAAGAGGAATATTCCATTGCATCTGGATCATTCGTTTCAGTCAAGAACACTTTCTATTTCACTCGAAAATGTTTTTGTTTTCCCAAGATACGACTATTTCAGTCAGATTTGGAGGTATAAGCCCGAATACACCCTTTTAAATTTTTTGTAGAGTTATTATTTTGGTTTTTTGTTTTTTATTTATGGGTTGCTACTCTTTTGTATCTGTGTATTCTCTTTTCCCCGCACCCTGTGCAATATCAGAAAATCAGAAACATGTTAGAAATAGTTTTCATGTCTATGTATGGTCTTTGTCGTGCGCTCTATGTGATCTCGGTAAATTAGAAATAGAGGGAAAAATTGCATTTTATAGGTAAGCTAACCGAGATCTAACCCTTGTTTTTGTTGAGAAGTGGAATTTTTTTCTTGTGTGAAAATAGTTTTTTTATGAGCATGCTCTCTAAGGCAATCAACAACAACGACAATAACAACCCCAATCCTCATTCTAAATAATACAATATGTTTTGCACTAGCTCACTTGGTTAAAAGTTGTTTTATTAAGTAAGAGATCTTGAGTTCAAGTCTCATTTATTGTTACCTAAAAAAAAATTCATGCATCCATTGTAAAGTGTATTTCACTTAAATTATAAAAGTGAATCACTATAAGTAGCTTTAATATTTTATTTTAAAGTTATTTATTTTGCATGCAACTTTCTTTTCTAAAGTAACTTCATTGTAAAAGTGATCCCCACTCATTCTATAAAAGTGGATAACTTCATAAGAAAATTATTTGTAAAAGTGAGTTTATTAGAAGGGGTATCACCACGTGGACCAACTTCTACCTACCACATGGCTCTTTGGTTATCGTTTATGCCTTTTTTAGAAAGGGCATAACTTTCACATCCGAAATTCGTTTTCAGTGTCGCTTTTTTTTAAACAACTTAATTTTTTGGGATCTTTCCATCCAAACCATCCATTTCAGATTTTAAATCCATATTATATGCATATTTAATATGGCTTCTCCCAGTGATCTTTTTCTTACCAACGCCAGCTACTTTCAATGGAAATCCTATATGGAGAATTTATTAAGAAGTAAAGGACTATACCGGATTACCTTAGGAAAAGAAGAAGAACCCACTGGTGATGACAAGTATGTAAAATGGATTAATAGGAATGACCAAGCCCGTGGACTAATCAAAATGTCCATCTCTCCTAATTTAAGGTTTCACCTTCAAGGACTTGATGCCCCCAATAAATATTGGGAAAAGATTGAAGTTGTGTTTGGTAAACCCAATATTATTCGATCTAACCATTTGGAGAATCAATTAATGACTTTAAGTCCAAATGATTTTCCTTGCATTGAATATTACTTATCTAAGTTGAAAACACCTAGACTTTTGTGTATCAAATGCCAACTAGATCTGATGGAAGATAGATGCACATATGTTATTCTTGCTAAGCTTGGTAGTGCATATTATGTTTTTGTATCTACTTTTTATGCTACCAAAGAAGCTCTAGGGAGTTATTATAAAAAAACCCACTCTTGAGTCCTTTTGTGATGCTTTGATTAGAGAGAAAGATAAACTTGTGCAACTTGGAGTGATCAACATTGCAGGTACCTCCAACAAAACCTTAGTGGCCTAGCAAAAAGATAAATCCAAGAATCCCAAGAAGCAACATCCTCACCACAACAACAAGCAAAACAAGGGTCCCAAACCCACTCAGCCAACTTCCACTCCTAATGGTGACAAAGGAGAAAAATCTAAAAATAAGAAGACTGACAGACATTGCAAATTTTGTCGGAATTATGATGTCATGATGAATCCAAACATTTTAAGAACATGGAAGCTTTAGAAGCAATGATGAAGAAAAAAGAAATCAGTATTGATTCTACTTCTTCTTCTTCTTCTTCTTCTCATAGACCTGCACTTTCTACTTCTAGTTTCTCCTTCAATGCAACTTCTACTTCTTCTTCTTCTTATGAGTGGCTTACTGATTTTGGAGCATCTTATCATATGACTAAGGATAAAGCCATATTTTCCACTCTAAATGAATGTAACACCAACAAAATATTTTTTGGTGATGATAGATATCTTAGTGTTGTAGGGTCTGGAACAATTCAAGTAGATAATTGTCATTCCAATCATGTATTATGTGTTCCAAGTCTTTCCTACAACCTTCTATCAGTATATCAAATCACTCATTCACGTGAAGGTAAAACCGTAGAGCTTTCACCTCACCAAATTGTAATCAAGGATCTAAAAGATTCTCAGCGTGTTCTTGCAATTGGAATTGATGATGATATTACTAGGTTGTACAAGTTTGACAACTTTGGGTCATCATCTTTTCCATCAATTTTTGTTGCTCATAGCGATGAATTGAGAAAACTTTGGCATGAGCGGTTTGGTCATCTAAACTATTGTTCATTGTAGAAACTATGTAATCAACATATGGTGACTGATCTTCCCCTTGTTTCATGCAGAGGTGGTGTTTGTACTGGTTGTGTTCTCAACAAACATCATCGGGACAATTTTAACAAACGTGCCTCTTAGCACGCCTCAACCCCTTTGCAACTTGTTCACAGTGACTTGTGTGGTCCACTTTCTTCTCCTTCCTTTTTTGGGTGCAAGTATTTCTTAACTTTCATTGACGACTTTTCTAGACGTACTTGGGTTTACTTCTTAAAACTTAAGAGCGATTTTTTTGACAATTTCTTGGCCTACAAGGCCCTTGTAGAAAACCAATCTGGACATAAAATTCAAAGATTAAGAATAGGTAATGGAGGGTAAATACATGAACAATCAATTTACAAGTTACTGCACTGCATAGGGCTTCAAAATGAAACACATTGTTTCATATACACCACAACAAAATGGTGTTGATGAGAGAAAGAACTGCACATTAAAGGAAATGTCTAATTGTATGATCGAATCTAAGGGATTAAGTCTAAAGTATTGGGCATAAGCCATTAACTGTGCAAATTACATAGTAAATCACACTCCCACAAAGGCTCTTAAAAATATAACACCAGAAGAAGCAAGGACTAAATTTAAGCCGGATGTAAGTCAATTATGTGTATTTGGTAGTGTAGCATGGGTTCACATTCCTGATGAGAAAAGGAAAGCATTGTGGCCTAAAAGTGAGCATTGTATATTTTTTGGTTATTCTGAAGATGTCAAAGGTTAAAAAATTCTTCAACCACATTGTAATGAAATTATTATTAGAAGAGATGTTAAATTTGATGAAAATCTCTTGGCCTGGAGCCTAATCTGACATTTGTGCCTTCTTCTACATGCGATCCATCTTCAACGTTTGTGCCTTCTTTTGTTCCTATTCTGGTTTCTTATTCTTCAGATAATGACAGTGAGGATGAAAATCCACCTCCGCTTTCTCACCTTCCTCCAGATGAGTCTATTGAACCTGAACCTACACCAACATCATCGTTTCCTAGATGGGTCCATTCAACATGAGAAGCAACTGGTGATCTTGTCGATGATCCTTCAGATCAATGTCATACACGTTCATAGTTCTAGCGAGACTCTTCTCTTTTTGATAAAGTTTTAGAGACTCGCGATCCAAAGATATTTATAGAAGCTTCAGGACATTCAGATTGGGATACAACCATGAATGAAGAGTATTGTTCTTTAATGGTAAACAATACTTGGGATCTTGTACCTCTTCTGAAATGAAGAAAACTTGTCAGATGTAAATGGGTCTACAGAACTAAGTATGCATTGGATGGAAGTGTTGAAACACACAAGGATCAATTAGTTTCCAAAGGATTCTCCCAAGTTGAAGTAATTGACTATAAAAACATTTTCCCCTGTAGCCAAAATTAATTCCATCTGCCTTGTTCTATCCCTTCCATCCTCACATAAATGGGAGGTCCATCAAATGGATTTCAAATCCGCCTTCTTGCATGGGGATTTGCAAGAAGAAATATACATGGAAAAACCTCTTCTCTATGTTCATAATGACTCTATCCCTTTTTGTTGCCTTAAGAAATATCTTTATGGTCTTAAGCAAGATCCCCGAGCTTGGTATGTAAAAATAGACAACTTTCTTCTTGACATTGTATCTTCTAGATGCCATTTTGATCCTAATGTTTATACCAATAAAGTAGGAAGCCATCTCATAATATTTTTTCTTTATGTTGATGACCTTGTCCACACTAGTAGTGACCCAAAACTTTTAAACCATGTGAAAACTAGCCTTAAGAAGAAATTTAAAATCATAGATTTAGGATTTTTTCACTATTTCCTTGGCCTCCAAGTTTTGCAAACCAAGGAATGAATTTTTATTTCCCAATCTAAGTATGCTTGTGACCTTCTTCATCGCTTTCACGTGGAATATTGTAAACCAACCCCTTCTCCCTTCTAGTCTGGAGTCAAAATTGTTGCCACTTTGTACTGTCAGTTAGCTGGTATCCTTTATACTTGAACCATACTCGTCCTGATATTTCCTTTTTTTGTTTGTATTGTTTCCTGGTATATGAAAACACCCCATCAAAGTCATTGGAAATCAGCTAAAAGAATACTTCGGTATGTTTAGGGTGTTGATGTTTTGGTAGCTGCAGGAGGTATTAACCTCTACGTGTAACCTATGACTTAGAATAGAATATTATGGAAGCAAGTGAACCATTAAACAAATGTGTGGAAACCCTAGAAGACAAGTCGGCCTAGAAGAGTAAATAATATTAGAATATTATCTTCCAGAAATACAAGTCGACTCCACAAGAAAAATATAAACATAAAATATAATTACCAAAAAGTCAAGTCAACCCAACCAGAAAAGTCACTACATAAATTAATATAAATAGAGGATGTTTTAGATCATTGATACACCCAGTTTGTGCACAAGTATTGTGGAGAGATGCAGTTGCAAGGATGAATAAGGGTGCATGGTCATCTCTTGGTCTTGGTCTCTCCCTTGGTGATATTCTTGCTAAGTATGGAGCACATTTGAGAGAGAGAGTAGTGCAGTTGCAGTTGTTGCAGTTGTGTATGGTACTTGTTCTGTGGATATGGAGACTCTCTCTCTTGTGTGCTACCCTTGGAGAAAAAGCACACTACTTGTTTTGAGTTGTTGTTGTAGTTAGCAACTAGGGTTTATCTGTTGATTTTGGAGTAGGATTGCTAGAATTATTCTAAGTAAAGGTTAGTGTGCTCGGGGGTGGCATATGTGAATGCCTATGGTTGGGTGACAATGATGTGACATTGTCTATGGTTAAACGAGCATACCAAAATTTCAACATGGTTTTAGAGCTAGTTTCCTTCGTAACAATCTAACCGCTAGAAGGAACATCCTCAGTTTCCCCCATTTCCAAGCTCGTTGAGAAATTATTGAACTCACCAAGAAGGTATCCTAAGTAGGGCACATATCTTCCTCGAATCATATCTGCAAATTTATGAAGTTGATATATTAGGTTTTCCTCATAAAAAAACTAGGTTTGTAGTGTCAGTTCCTTCATGCCAGTTGCACTACCGATTGCAATACTAGTTGCAGTACCAATTGCAGTAAAGTTTATGTGAAACATTGGGCCTAATATTTGGTTGTTCTAGTGTGCCTTACCCTAGTGCATCTCCAGTTACCTTAATATTGAAAGTTGGAGCACTTTGAAGTTTTAGGGCTTGTCATTGCTTGCCGTTGCTGCCAGATGGGGCCACTATTTGTCATTGCATGTCTGCTACCGGAGGTATGTACTTATATATGCTTAAACTGTATCACTATTTTGAGTGTGATTGCAGGAGAAGGGATCTCTATTCCAAGCAACAATCATAGATCCAGATCGATCTCAGATCCAACACATTGAGAGGAACAATGCACTCCAGGTTTGATTGTTTTCATATGCCTCTAGTTGTTATGGAATTACTGTGACCTTATGAATATCTAGTTGTATTTTGATATATTGAAGTTATGATTATCATACTAACCTCTATTCAAAGTTAAAGTTAGAAACTAACTTTATTCAAAGTATTAGATTGATTAAGGTTGAGATTTTAGAGTTTATTTGCACTATATTCTCTAACTCAGATTTATGTCTAGAAAGCATATTGTCTTAAGTACAGGGGACAGGTTGAAGAGAATAATTGTCGTCTTGAGTGAAGGAGACTCATAAGAAAATCAACAACACTCGTTCTTGAATATAAGACTCCAGGTTCCAGGTTTGATTAAATTAATACGTTTCCAATTTTCACATATCAAGTTTGATAATTTCTACATGACTAGTTGTGACAACAATCCTTGAAAGGTTCTATTACTGCTAAATACAATGAATAATTGGAAATATGTGAGTACTATTGATATAAATGTTTGTAAGATGAACTAACATCTCCTCTAGGAGGTACTTCTTGTTTTTCTTCTAGGCGTGTTACCATGGAGGAATGGTTGATCACAACACTAGAAGAGTGTTGTTCCTATTTCTTATTATTGTATTTTTATTTTGGTTCTTGTTCCAGACAGGTCACAAGTAATACCTATGAGAAGGAGCTACTGTGATTATTGTTCTCATTCTTGTTTTTATTATTATAAGAGTATTATTCTTGTTTATTGTTTTTCCCTTTGTTGTCCTTGTTACAGGCAAGTCACGGGTGATAACTCTGAGGGACGCTATAGTGATGGTTGTAGGAGACAAAATATTAGATGGTCTCTAGTTTGAGACATGGATCAGACTATCCAGATAAGAAGTTGTATACACGGTCGTATACATCCATGTACCAAAGAAGAAGAAGACGAAGAAGGGTACTTTTGTAAGATACATAATATCTCATATGGAGATTGATTATGTTGAAATATTGTAACTTCGAAGAATATTCTAATTATATTTGAGTTACTATCTTATAGATCAAATCCCCTTTTGTGGATTGATCATGTCGAGTCTTGTATATCACCAAATCCCCTTTTTTTATTGGTCAAACCATATTTATATGGTGGTATTTGTAAAGTCAACCCCTAGTGTTTATAAAGTGGTTTTAACCACTCCTAGAAGAAATCTGCCCCACTAAGTGAAGAGACATAACCCTAGCACCTCCTCAAATAGTATTTATATGTGAGGATGGTGCCTCACTTACACACTCTCACACTCACTCATCTAGTGCACATATCTTGAAGGCAGTTGCAATTGCAGGAGGAAAGAGAAGAGAGGCACATGCTTAGTCTTGGTTTATTCTTGGTGTTTTGGTCTTAGTCTTGGCATTGTATTGACAGTATATTATTGAAGAAGTTTTGTTGGGTTTTCTCCCCCATGAGGGTTTCTGAGGATAAAATGTTGTGTACCTTGTGATTGTGTTTCTTTCAGTGATCCTATTTATGTTGTTGTTTTAGAAATGCATTGAATGCTCATGTAATTTGGAAATAACCTAATAATAGAATTAAAAATTAACATGATATCAAAGATTGAATGAATAAAGTACCTTTCATTGAGTATCTAAAAACGTCACTGTTGTCGTACAAGAAATTTAGGGCTTTTCACTGAAGAGGAATTTTTGACCAAAAACTATCTTGGGAAGTGCATCTTTCCCTAGTGCATCTTTTGGCAGCTTGAGCAAACATTTTTAGTGGCCAAATTCTTCAGAAAGTCAAACCGTAGTTTTGGTTGGTACCAGAAAACAAGGAAACCAGAACCAGTACTAGAAGTACCGGTCTAGATTTGCGCAGGTCAAGTTTCAAGGGGTAAAACTTGGAATTTTCTGAAACAGTCAACTCACCTTATCCCAACGCATCTCTTGGTAAGTTCAGATTCATTTTCTGAGAACTTTCATTTTCTGGTCATTTTCCTAGCTCCAGGTCAAGATGTCTGCAAGCACTAAGCTTGTTGACAAGTTAGAAGGTGTGGAAAATTTTTGTGCTTGGAAGTACATAATTGGACTCATTCTTTAAGAAAATGTATTGGAACCCGAAGAAGATGAAGTCAAAAAGAAGTACAAGAAGGATTGATTAGGGCCAAAAGAATAATTGCAGATTCCATTAAAGACCACTTGATCCCTCAAGTTTCTTCTAAGAATAATCCAAAAGAGATATTTGATGCCCTAACCCGAATGTATAAAGGAAATAACATCAACCGGAAGATGAACTTGAGAACCCAACTCAAGAATACAAAGATGCAGAAAGGAGAAATGGTTCAAGACTATTTCTCTAGGGTTTATCAATTCAAGGAAAAATCAGAAGCAATTGGAGACAACTTGGATGAAGATGAAATCATAATGACAACTCTTAATGGTCTCACAAGACATTGGTATTCCTTCATCCAAACATTTTTGCAAGAAAAGAGAAACTCCAATTTGACAGTTTATGGGAAGAATGTGTTCAAGAAGAAGCAAGAGTAGCCAACCGAGAAGTCATCCTATTAAGAGATAAATATCAAGCCCTAGCTGCTCATGCTAAAGGAGGAAAGAAAAAGTCTCAGTTTCAAAAGGAGACCCACTTTCATAAAGAATCTAACCCTCCAAAGAGATTCTAGAAATATCATAAGGGTCAAAGAAAGGGAAAGTATTTCTCCTCTTATCAATATTATCATTGTGATAAGATGGGACACATTGCTAAGAATTGTCATGCTAGAAGGGAAGAATACAAGAAGAGAAATAAAAAAAGGCATCATGCCCATGCAACTGAAGATGATGAGCCACCCAAGAAATTGACTAAAGAAGAGATTGAATATCATGTTTTGTTTGCATCCCTCTCAGGATCTGTGACACCTGGAAAGGATACTTGACTCATAGATAGTGGTGCCTCTAAGCACATGGCATGTCAGAAATAAATTTTCTCTAGTCTTACATAAAAGGACTTCCCCCTAAAAGTTTCACTTGGAGATGATTATCAATACCCTATCAAAAGAATGGGAGAATCCACCTACAAACTTTATTCAGGAACTCCAATGAGAATGAAGGATGTACTTTATGTACCAGGTTTGACAAAGAACTTACTTTCTATATCGACTCTAGATAAGAAAGGTTTCAGGGTTGCATTCATAGATGGTGAAGTTTTTATGTGGCCTAAAGGAAAAACCATAGAAGATGTAGTTGTTATTGGAAAAAAAGAAGGTGGATTATACAAGTTAAAAGGTCACTCAGATGTAGCCTTAACTCACTCTTTCTGAAATTCCTTGTGAACTTTGGCAAAGAAGACTAGCTCGCATCAACTATAAAGCCTTACCATATGTAAGCAAGGTAGTTACAGGTTTACCAGAATTAAAGGTTCATCATGAAGGTGTATGAAAGGGATGTGCACAAGGAAAGAACATAAAGAATCCATTTCCAAAGAGCGATAATAAAACATAAGGAATCTTGGAGCTTATCCACTCAGATGTATGCGGTCGAATGCCATCAACCTCTCTAAGCGGGTATGTATACTATGTATCCTTTATTGATGATTACTCTCATAAGACTTGGGTCTATTTCTTGAAATAAAAATATGAAGTACTTGGAAATTTCAAGGAATTCAAAGCCTTGGTAGAAAACCTCTCTGAAAGGAAAATCAAGATACTCGAGTCAGACAATGGAGGAGAGTACACTTCAAATGAATTTGGAAGCTTTTGTAGATATGCCATAATTAAGAGGGAGCTCACCACTCCCTATAATCCTCAACAAAATGGTGTAGGAGAAAGAAATAATAGAACAATTATGGAAGCAGTAAATACTATGATTCACGATCAAGATCTTCCAATGCACTTATGGGACGAAGCAGCAAGAACAACAATATATGTCCAAAACAAATTATCCCATAGTGCACTTGGATTCAAAACTCTCGAAGAAATGTTCACTAGAAAGAAGCCAGAAGTAAGCCATCTAAAAATATTTGGTTGTCCAATATTTGTACACATTCCAAAAGAAAAGAGAACTATGTTGGATCCTTCAGGAAAGAAGGGATTTTTTGTTGGATATTATGAGGTCTCTAAGGCCTTCAAAATTTACATACCGGGTTACCATCATATTGAGATCAACAAAGATGTAGCCTTTGATGAATATGCAACACTCAAAATATCAAGGAAATGTCAGCTTGAAGAAATATATGAAGAAGAACCTATAGCTCCGAGAGTTGGAGAACTAATGAGGGAAGTTACAGTTGCCCTTGATGACATTCCAAAAGATCATGATATGATAGAATCTCAAGAACCTCCCCATATGATGATCTCTCACAAGATAAATCCAGCTTGGGTGAGAGAACTTATTCAAGATGCAGAGAATTATGGTGCCCCAGAAGGAACCATGAGACAAAGCAAGAAACCTAATCTATTCTCCAGTTATATGGCTTTGATGTGTGATCTCATAGAGACATAACCTATTTTCTTTGAAGAATCCATTCAAAAGAAAGAATGGATGGATGCCATGACATAAGAATACCAGTCCATTATAAACAATGATGTATGGGAAGTAGTTCCCAAACCAAAGAACAAAGATATGGTATCTTCCAAGTGGATATACAAGATAAAACATGCAACATATAGAAGTATTGAAAAACACAAGGAAAATTTTTTGGCTTGTGGATTTTCTCAGAAGAAAGGTATTGAATATGAAGAAACATTCTCTCCTATAGCTAGATACACTTCTATCACAACCATCATAGCTCTTGCAACCAAAATGAAGTGGAAGTTACATCGGATGGATGTGAAAAGAACCTTCTTAAATGGTGTTATTGAAGAAGAAGTGTATATAGAACAACCACGAGGGTTTGAAGTTGAAGATAGAAAGAATCATGTCTACAAGTTGAAGAAAGCTATGTATGGGTTGAAGCAATCTCCTAGAGCTTGGTATGGTAGAATTGATAGTTTCCTGAGGAGCTCAGGATTTACCAAGAGTAAAACTGATTCTAACCTTTACTTCAAGGTTATGAATGATGAGCCAATTATATTACTAATATATGTGGATGACTTATTATTAACATGAGAAGAAAATCTCATCACAGATTGCAAGAAGAAGCTCGCTACAGAGTTTGAGATGAAAGACCTAGGGTTGATGCATTATTTCTTAGGTCTTGAATCTTGGCAGAGCCTTGAGAAGATCTTCCTTAACTAAGGGAAGTATGCAATTGAAATACAGAAGAGATTTGACATGTTGGAATGTAAAGCCATGAACACACCCATGGAAACAAACTTGAAGCTCCTGGTTAATACTTCGTCAGAGTTGGTTGATGCTACTCTTTACAAACATATTATTGGTTCGTTGATGTATTTGACGAATACTAGGCTAGATATATGCTTTGTTGTGAACATCTTGAGTGAGTATCTACTGGAGCCCGGACATGTTCACCTTGTAGCTGCAAAGCATGTGATGACATACCTTAAGGGTACATTGGATTATGGTCTTTATTATACTGGAGATCATGACTTCAGACTATGTGGTTATACTAATTCATATTGGGCTAGAAGTGTCTCAGATAGAAATAGCACTTCAAGATGCAGCTTTAGTTTTGGGTCAGCCATGACTTCATGGAAAAGCAGGACACAATCCAGTATTTCTCTCAGCATGACATAAGTGGAATACATTGCATCATGTTTCACCAGTTGTGAAGCCATATGGCTTCGAAAGTTGTTGACATGTCTGTTCAATCTGGAGATGGAAGCCACCATGACTCTATGTGATAACCAGAGTTGTATAAAGATGATGAAGAACCCGATGTTCCATGACAAGTTGAATCACATAGATATCCGATATCACTACATTCATTATATGGTGCAGAGGGGAGTTGTAAAGCTCCAATATGTTGGCACATATGAGAAGGTTGCAGATGTATTGACCAAGCCTCTATCTTGTGTGAAGTTTGAGTACTTCCGAGACAAGATTGGTGTAGTTTGAAAGGACCTTCCTCGAAAGGGGGAGTGATGTTGATGATACTATGGTATCCTAAACAACAACGGGTAGCTCCGTTAGGATTTTATATCCTAGGGGATTGATCATCCCTGGACATATCTTGAAGGTATGGTAAGGATGGTCTATCAGAGTACATGTGCATGTATATGCTAGTTGTGGACAGTAGTGGTAGCTCCGTTAGGATTTTATATCCTAGGGAATCTTATGATTCTTGGGTAGATGTTGAAGGTCCGGTAAGGACGATCTGTCAAAGTACCACATGGTAGCTTGTTAGTATTTTATATCTTTGGGAATCTTATGATTTCTGGGAACATCCTGAAAGTACGATAAGGACAGTCTGTTAGAGTACCACAAATGTTGTTGTTGATACACCTACCTCATTATGTTTCCATATGTTGATGATGGTGTTCTAGCGTCGTGTTATTGATGATGTTGTTCCATCCTCATGCTATTAATGATGTTGTTTCAACCTCATGTTGTTGATGATGTTGTACCAGATTTGTGTTGTTGGTGATAATTTGTTCTAGATTCATGTGATTGATGTCGATGTTTCAGCTTCATGTTGATGATGATGACGTTACTATAGCTCCATGTTGTGAACGATGATGATATTGATGATGAGAAAAACTCTCGATGACTTGTAGATATGCCAGTCAATGTTCCAGATGTTGATGATGATGCTACCCTCTCCTTCTCTTGATGATGATGTATTGGATCAGTAGAATACCCTTTTTGTTAAGGGGGAGTGTTGAAATATTGTAACTTCGAAGAATATTCTAATTATATTTGAGTTATTATATTATAGATCAAATCCCCTTTTGTGGATTGATCATGTCGGGTCTTGTATAA
>JZKD02S2191540.1:0-26897 GCA_000966675.3 Picea glauca | reverse complement strand
CAAAGGGGGGGGGTCCAGAATGGATATTCCCTCTGATGGGCCCCTTGTCATAGGTGGCACAAATCTATTGGTCCTGAAGTCTTTTCACCATATGCCATCTGACAGCCTCCATCACTTAGGGACGTCATCCTCCACGGATTCCACTTGTTCCGATTATTCCCGAGTTGTGTCCCATCCCATAACTGTTATCAGTCCCTGATGTCAGTCCCTCACCCCTTTCACTCATGAACAACCCCTTATTGTGACTTTTACCACCAATCCCTGGCCGCCACGTCAACCGTTCGTATGCTTTGGCCACCGTCACCTGCCACCTCATCCCAAGTGGCCCGTTGTCCATTTATTACAAGATAACATACCCGTTATCCTGCTGACATGTCTCCCGCGTCCAACCGACCCCAGTTTTGAATAAAACTACCATTATTCCCCTTTCATTCGTTATTCGTCCATCGCGCCAGAAAACTTACCTCTTATTCCTCCATTGTTTCCCCGTCACCTTCATCCACAGTCATTCGACCCCACTAACATATTGTTTATTACAGGTACTGTTGTAGAGATGGCACCAAAGCCAAGGCTAGCTAAAGGAGAAGAGAATCCTTTTCTTCCTCCTCCTGTTGACCTGGACAAAATCCCGTTGGTGGATAAAGACAGGTTGATCGTAGATACCATTTGCGACTTTGATTTTTCAGATCTCCAGTCATGGCTCCGGGAAGTGTTCCTGGACCAGAGCGATGAGATTGGACTCTAGGAGTCCAATTTTCCCCTGTAACTTTTTCCCCAGATACACCACTTTCCTGAATTTGCCCTCAAATGCCAAGCCCATTATATTCCCGACCAGAGGGCCATCGTCTCATCATCTGGAGACGTCCTCTTCTTCATCACTCCCGAAGACATTGACCAAATGATGCAAATTCCCCGTGATGATTCTGTCTCTCCTTTCGACCTAGAAATCCTCACAGAGCTGTATCAAAAGATGACCTTCCCACAGAGAGCTCAAATTTTCGAGCTGTTCCTTCCCACCTCCGCTCAATTCCCTTCCACCAATCCACCTTACCCATCATCCATGTTCTCCACCAAGGGAAACCATATCATTTCCTATCTTTGCACTCTATTAGGATACTATTCCAACCAGTGGGTAGATGAGCCTATTCTGGGTTTTCTATCCATTTTCTCCACTGATGAAAAACCCACCACCCAGTTCGATTTCAGTACCTTCTTGGCCAACAATATTCACGAACAGATCGTGAATTTTGGCACGGAAGGTATGTTCAGATATTTTTCCATATTGGCCTACATGTTTGTTTTCTATCAAGCAGACAAGTTCAGTTTTTCAATGCAGAAAATGGACACAGACGGAAGGCCACAGCCAGTCACAGCGTGGATATCTTTGTTGAAGCGAAATTCCACAGATTATAGATTCAAGGAATTTATTGATCTTTTCTACCATCCCGTGGTAAGCATGTTGAGTGGCAGGCTTGAGCCAGGAATAAACGATGAGGTCCAGAGAATCCTACATCTGTCGGACAACGCAAAGACAAGTGACTGGTACCTGTATCAAAGCCACACCGAGATCAGAGTTTTCGGGTGCGAATTGGCACCTTACAAATTACCTCAATATGTACTGGTAAGAATCTTTGCGTTAGAATATATTAGGCAGATAATGAATTCAGATGAAATTCATTTTGTTTCTCTGAAGAAGAAACAACAATTGAGAATCAAGGGGCAGATTGGTTCTTTCATCTGCAATAGTCGAGGCGCCGGGGAAGAAGCCGACAGAATGTTGAAGGAGATGAAATTCTTTACGAGTTTCACATGGCACTATGATCCATGCAGGATCATTTCAGAAATGCAGGTGAAAAATAAAAACATCCCGTATGTTCATGAGTCCAAGCCAGAGATCGAAAAATTTGCAAATCAAACAGTGTGGGTGCCTGACACCTTGGTTGAAATGGAACAACAGGTTGAAGTAGAGCAGCAGGTTCCCCCGACAATTGTGCAACCAACTACCACGCCTCAGGTCCCAAACGAAAAAAGGCCTCGACAGGAGTCGTCTCCACCTGTAACAGAGGTATCATCAGAAGAGTTCCAGATGCATACTAAGAGGCCAAAGAGAGTTTCAACGCCTGGCACAATAGTGGAACAAGAAGCCTCGCCTACCACCGTAACTACCACAGTAATCAAGCTAGTCATTCCACCTTTTGGTTCGAGCCTTTATCAGGGCATCACCCCAACATTATCGAAGAAATCCACAGACTCTCCCCTGAACAATCAGCCAGGCAAGACTGGGCCCAAATTGGGCATCTTCGAGAAATACGAGATGATCAAGAAGAAGAATCAAACCCTTACTAGCATCAATTATGCCCAGTTTTAGAAACAAACGTCGACGGAGCAGCATAGACTGCTATCTACATTCAACACAGAGAAGGGTAGGATGCACATGGCCTACCTCCAAGCGCAGGTACCGGATCCCAAGGTGATCTCAGACTACAAGAGGGACACCTTTGAATTCCAGAAGAAGGATGTACACCCAGTAGATCAGATGGATCTACACAAACAAATAGGGGAGATGGTTTTTCACACATTGGCACATGCTTCAGCTTCTGCCGCAAAGTTTCAGGTATCATTGAACAATGCTCAAACGCAACTCAAGTTGGAGAAGATATCTTCTTTCGCGAAGGACAACCGAATCAAAACTTTGGAGGAGCTGGTCCTCAAGATCGGCTACGATCCTTCGAATGTCAAAGATGTAGAGGAGATGATAAAGAAAAAGAATGTAGACATCGCTTCCTTGAGGAAACAGTTGAAACTCCCGCCCACAAAAGACTCACATGCTAAGGAGATAGCAGAGAAGGAAGGCGAGAAGGACGAAATGCTCAAGCTCCTCATGGAGCAAAATGCACAACTCAAAGAGATGGAAGCTGAGATGGAGAAATTACTAAAAGAGAAGGAGAAAATGAAGCCAATGGAAGTCATTCCATTGAGTGCCATTCCTATCTCAGTAGCAAGCACAACAACAGTAACATAAATCCCATCTACAACACCAGTGACACCACAAGAAGGGACAATAGACCTTGCCAAATCCACAGAGAAGATGAACCTGCAAGAGACAGAAATCAACAGGTTGAAGAAGGAAGTTGAGAATCTCCAAGAACTCAAAACTTCTTTCCAAACCATTCTATCCAAAGAGAAGTAGGTAACTGAGCAGCTAAGGAAGGAACTACAACAGCTCCAAAAACAAACAGTGGCAGGGAAGACTTTGGCTGAGGTCAAAGAGAATGTATGGACATACATCATAAAGTCCATAAATGAAATATGGCCAATGATCCAGATTATGTTTGAACAGAATGAGTTGGTCCAGAGGAACCAACAGGCCATTGAGAAGATTAAAATAGAGTTGGGAGACATGCCAACACAAGCAAATGAGATCATCAGATTCTTAAATTCTAAGAACAGAGAAGAGCTAGAAGAACTGAAGATCGAGGACAGAACATAGACCATAATTGAGGTAAAAAGGGTTTTGACTAAGAGAAGTCTAATGCTTYAGCTGGAAGAAAAGGTTCAGGTCATGGACCAAGGAGTACAAAGGTTCTTCAAYAAAATTGATGCTCTCCAAAAGAAAGGTCTACCTGGTCTGAAAGTCATTAATGATAAATTAATGACACTCCCAGATTATAAAAAGAGACTGTCTGAAGTGTCTAAAGACAGTTCAAAGTTTACTGGCATACAAGGGAGCATCACTGGAAAAGCATTCCTGGACACCCTTCAGTTGGACATCAGTATCCAACATGAGATTCGATACATTTTCCTCACAAAGCCCACATTTTCTAAATATACGGAAATGGATGAAGTGTATCGAAGACTAATCAAAGTCACTGTGCCTAGTCATATCAGATGGGAGGAGCTCTGCGATTTTCTCAATTAACAAATGAGCTATCCAGGTCCAGTCACCTGTCCAGTCAGAAGAGGTTACACAGGAACCTCGCCAACGACCTACACCAGAAATTCCGCATGCAGTTGTACCGAGTCATCAAGGAGTTTTGATTAGTTAAATCAATTAGGCTAAAAATAGAATGAGCACGTCCTTATCAGTTATGACAGGAACGTTTGTAATTTGAATTATAAATACTTCACTTTTCGAAGTATTGAGGGTTGTTGATTTCACACCCTGACGCTATCAGACTGTAACCATTTTTTAAGAAGATATGCCATTAATAAAGATGAAGCATTTTTACAGGCTTCTTGCGTGTATTCACTGGTGATGTTTATTCTCTAAGTTGAATGTTTTTATTGCTTTGTGATCATTTTGTTTTCTGAAACTAATATTTAAAAGTAACGCATGTTGCAGGATTTATCTTAGATACCCTGTTTCCAACTTTAAAGGTTTTAATGTTTATCTTCTGAGGTTTTCAATTAAAGAATTCTTAACTGCTTTTTAGTTGAATTATCTATCTCATCTTTTCTTCTGTCCATCATTTAAAATTATTGAAGATCCAGTGAGTATATTATCTCGCCCTATGGAAGTATTCCTTTATGTTTATGGTTTGTATCTCATATTGATTATAACATAGACCCCATAGCTCAATGGAGGTGTAGACTGTCTCAACCAATTCATAAACACTTTTACAACCAAACCTACCCGTTCCTTTACCTAGCCTAATATCTAAAGTTAGAAAAAAAAGCTAAATCATATAGAGATATCCCTCTATGAACCTGGAAGGACTAGATCCTAGCTTTAAAAACGATTGGATAAAGTTACCTTCGTAGATTTCTTCTTTTTCAACCTCTAGGAAATTTACCAAGTGCTAACAGGACTGACTGGCTCAACATTGCACTTCTATTGTTCTGTGTCTTCCAAACAACACTTCTCGGGCTGGCGGGCTCAAAATTGGGCCTCTATTGTTTTGTGCCCTACAAATAGCACCCAGAGTTCCGCGATATACAAATTGACATGTGCACTTGCGGACTATTTGAATTTTAATGGCCTCGTGTTGATGTGATAGCACAATTTGACTTGGGCCAGTTTATATTCGTTTATTACAATATCAAATGGGGAAGCGGTCGGTCGAGCTGGTGATGTAAAAGTAAGTGAAATCTGAAGTCGTGAATTCGCCAACTTCAACAACTAGAAGTTTTCCGAAAAATGAGTAATACATACTAAGTATGTACTCTTATAAGGTATGGACATGAGATTTTTATAGAGCATGTATGGATCTCACATTCCATACTTGGCCATTTTTTTGATCGCGGGTTATCGGTTTGGCGGGCTCAAAATTGGGTCTCTATTGTTTCGTAAACTACAAATAGCACCCAGAGTCCCGCAATATACAAATTGAAAGGCGAACTTGCGGACTCGCTAGCTCAACATTGCACTTCTATTGTTCCGTGTCTTCCAAACAACACTCGGAGGAAACAAGTAATACATACTAAACATGTACTTTTATAGACTGTGGACATGAGATTTTATAGAGCATGTATGGATCCCCCATTCCATACTTAGCCACCTTTTGGATCGCGGGTTCTCATGCTAGCGGGCTCAAAATTGGGCCTCTGTTGTTTTGTGCCCTGCAAATAACATCTAGAGTTCTGCAATATACAAATTGACAAGCGGACTTACGGGCTATTTGAATTTTAAGGGCCTTATGTTTATGTGATAACACAATTGGACTTGGGCCAGTTTATATTCGTTTATTACAATATCAAACGGGCAAGCAGTCGGTTGGGCTGGTGATATAAAAGTAAGTGAAATATGAAGTCGTGAATATGCCAACTTCCGCAGCTAGAAGTTTTCTAAAAAACGAGTAATACATACTAACTATGTACTCTTATAAAGTATGGACATGATAATTTTATAGAGCATGTACAGATCCCGTATTCCATACTTGGCCACTTTTTGGATCGTGGGTTCTTGGGCTGACGGGCTCAAAATTGGGCCTCTATTGTTCCATGCCCTACAAATAGCACCCAAAATTCCACGATATACAAATTGACAAGCGGACCTGCAGGTTGGCTGGCTCAACATTGCACTTCTATTGTTCTGTGTTCTCCAAACAACACTCAGGTTTCCACAATATACAAATTGACAGACGGACTCCAGGATTGGCGAGCTCAAGATTTCCATTGTTTACGGATGGTAATCCCTGTCAACTATCTAACATCATCTAAAAACATTATTTTCAATACTAAATTATTAATATTAAATATTGATATTGCATAATTTAATTAGATAAAAGTTTGTACAATTTGAAACGGGGAAGTGGTCGGTCGGGATGGTGATATAACAGTAAGTGGAAATCTAAACACGTGCATCCGTCAACTTCCACACTTAGAAATTTTCTTTGAAACGAGCAATACATACTAAACATGTACTTTTATAAAGTATGGACATGAGATTTTATAGAGCATGTACAGATCCTTCGTTCCATACTTAGCCACTTTTTGGATCGCGGGTTCTCGGGCTGGCGGGCTCAAAATTGAGCTTCTATTGTTCTGTGTCTTACAAATAGCACCCAAATTTTCTCGATTTAGAAATTGACAGGCGGACTTGCACACTGTCTGGATCAACATTGCACTTCTATTGTCCTGTGTCCTCTAAACAACACTCGAAGTTCCGCGACATACAAACTGACAGGAGGACTCCAGGACTGGCGGGCTCAAGATTGCGATTGTTTATGGATGGTCATCCTGTCTATCATTATCTAAAAACATTATTTTCAAATACTAAATTATTAATATTAAATATTGATATTGTATAATTTAATTACATAAAATTATGAAACGATGTTAAATCGCTTATTTTTTTAAAAATGAAGGAAACAAAAGAAAGTTTTTTAAAATTCTATCACTGCAAGCATAACAACATCCAATTTGAATTTTAAGGGCCTCTTGTTGATATGATAGCACAATTTCACTTTGCATAGTATATATTCATTGATTTCAAATTATTCCGGGAGATTAATTTTACCAAGTTCATCGATTAAGGAAAAATGCTAAAACAAGCCACATACTACATTTGCGTCACAACGCCATAGAAATTATTAGGCGGATTTTCGGGATAGCTGGCTAAAAAATTCAATTCTATTGTTCGGTGTCCTCCCAACAACACTCGAAGTTTCACGATATACAAATTGATAGACGAAGCATACAACCAAGAACCAACTAAACTCCAAACATGTCGCAAGCAAGTTCCCACAAGGTTCCATAGAGAAGGACGCATCGACCTTTGTATCAAACAATTTGATATACAAAGAAAAAACGTTGTCGCATTCATTTTCTCTTACATCTGGTATATGTTCCCAGTAGAAAATAACCGGG
Organism: Picea glauca; assembly: GCA_000966675.3. NCBI lineage: Eukaryota > Viridiplantae > Streptophyta > Pinopsida > Pinales > Pinaceae > Picea > Picea glauca. Next base: position 19,589 of record JZKD02S2191540.1, on the reverse strand, counting down.
GCCATGGGATATATGGGGTTTGTTTCCATGCTTCCCATTTTTGGACCGAACAATCTTATGCACATGCAATCCCAAGTAGTCGATTTCGACGAACATTCATCTGGATGTTGAAGAAATATTACAGAGACACATGAGGTATTTTTCGTTTCCTACCAAAGTTTGATATTTTTTTTCCCCTTCTTTAGCCAATATGCAAAATTGCACCTCATTTAAGGTGAATTTGTTGTGTATCCAAAAGTCCTGTAGCATGTAGACCCTACTTGCCTTTTTCTGTAGATATGTTTCATATGAAAATTTTGCCTACTTAGGAAGCACATTTTGTAAAAGAGGCTACCTAACCACACAATGCACGGTTGTGTTGCCCACGGTTCGGATGGCAGCATTGAGGCAATGTCCATATATATATGGACATTTTTCACCGCATCGCAAACAATTAATCGTATCATCACTTATCAAAGCGGAGGCAGAAGCAGGAGAGTTTCATTTCGCACATACAGGTTCAAAGGGGGTCGAGTACGCATTGGCTACAAGTATAACACCTTCAACCTGGGAACGCGAGCATAGGAATTAATACATTGAACAATATAATACACAACTGCACCCCCCCCTTAAATAAAATAAAATAAAATCAAACAAGCCGCATAAATTTGGTGAAGGATATTTGTATAAGCAAAGTGAGGATAATTTTGTAAATGTATACACACAACAATTGTAGAGATAGCTTGTTTCTTCATATCTTGTACTATATCTGCACGCAACTCTGTTACAAACATTGTCTGGGTTGTCTGAAAGATTCTTTCTCTAACATCCCTTTTCTTTGTTATATTTTTGAAGAGCATAAGTGGAATCTTCCCTTTATGAAATTGTTGCTCCATTGACGAAAACAAATTTGAATAGGTATCGAACAATTGCAGTTGCAACATGGAACAATGCAATATCTATGTAACTTACCCGAGATACACGCACATGCAAAAGTAAAGGACAAAACTGGATATGAAAAGCGGTACCATTGCCTTGTCGTTGTTCGATTCTCCATCCTTTATATGGAGAATGTGTTGTGAGCCAAGTTTTCTCGCCAGTGTCATAACTGCGCCAATCATTCTAATTGGGTAAATATAAGTGCTATGTGTAAGCTGGTTGATAGTCGCGTCTGGGACGAAACGATATTTTGAACAAACAGCGAGAATTTTTTCCACAATACTTGTTTCATTGAGAGAAATAATTTGATCACAATCACTATAGTCATATACTATTTTGGGAAATATATTAAAATTTGTAATGGATATCCCATTACCCGGCAATATCTTTTCTGCATGTTTCTGGACAAGTTGCGTAGAAATAGTCAGTGTCACTATCATCATGGCCTCCTTGTCTGTCATGTCAGCACGCATAATGGATCTAGTTTTGTTTGCATTGTGCAAGTAGGTGTTATAGATGACCATTATGTCCCCAACGAACACTTGTCTAGTTCGGCAGTTGTTCAATTCATCTATTGATAGTACTTTGGGTGTTACAACTCTAGACCCAGTGACAATTTTTTAACAGGAAAACTAAAGTGAATGGTAGTGTGCATTTTTTTTTTTTTTGTATTCTTCTTTCACTGGCATAAATCTACAAGTACACGCATAGCTTCGATGAACTATGGAGCTAGAGTTTTGCAACCACACCTCTTAGTTTACGGAACATGCACTATGTTCGACGTCTCACTTGTACTTGTTGATACTTCTTGTGAACTGCAAACCATGTATTGCAGATGACATCAACATATTCACCATGCCATAGATGAATATATAGCCGAGGATATTTGTTTGGTAAACATAGTAAGAGAAGAGCGCATGCATATTTACTTCTGGCCTTGTTAGTTTGTTGATGTCTAGGATGATTGACTGCTCATGCTCATGTCACTAGTCCAACTTTTTATGATGCAAGCATGTGCAGATGAACATTAGGACTAAACAAGCATATGCATTATATATTGTCCATCAGAAAGAATAAATAACAGTAAAATTGTATGCATCTAATTTTTTTAACTAGAAAAATGTGTAACAGTAAACAGGGCGTGAGGGTTGGGCACCATGGCCAATCTGTATATCGTTGACCCCTGGAAGCCAGGGGAACAATCTTGAACTTGCCATCCCAGCACCCGCAATCAATAAAGTGGGTAAGTATGGAATAAAGTAGAAGCATGACCATAGATGTGAAACCGTTAGTCTGCCAACCAACGCACCAAGGCATTTTCGGAAATGCCACTAAACAGATCAATTATAAAACAAAAGGGATAATAAAAAATGGAAAAAGTAGAAATAGGGAGGGAAGAAAGGCCCATTGCTACCAAGCCATCATTTTCAAGTCTAATATTATATGCTCCCACCCGGTTTGTATATTTAATTTACCAGCACAGTTCGTATACCTTTTAGAAGATTGTACCATAGAACCCTCTACTGTTGCACAGAGCAATTCATCTTCCTGTCCAACCAGCCCGTTTTTTCCAAGGTAGCAATGCCGAATATGCAATGGACATGAAGGCAAGTTAGTATGAAGACATACATGTAAAATAAAGAGAAACATGTTTATTTACACGCCATAGAGCTCATCGTCCTCTCCAACTATTATGTTTGTTGAAATGTTGCAATGCAGCGAAAACACAACGTACATGAAGTAGGTTACTATGCATAAAGGCATGTAATGAAGATAAGTTATAATGAAGACAAATATGTAAAAGAAAGAGAAATAGGTATATTTACCCGCCAAAGAGTCCATCGTCATCTCCAACCATTATGTTTGTTTAAATGTAGCAATGCAACAAAAACACAACGGACATGAAGTAGGTTAGTATGCAGGAAGGCATATAATGAAGATAAGTTATCATGTAGGAAGGTATGAAACATCTACATGCAATAAAATAGGTGAACACATATACAGAAAATAAATCAAATAAAAAACAATGCAATATGAAATAACAATACAAGCATGCACCTTTCTATATCCTCTTCAACCGATGCAGTCAAGACTCCGTCGTTTTGCCCAGTTATTATGTTTGTTTGAATGTGGGAACGCACAAAATACAATGAACATGAATGGAAGTTGGTATGCACCAGAGAACAAGTAATGTGTACATATAGTAAAAGAGACTCAATGAATAGTCTAAAAGATAGGCAGAAACATGAACCTTTGCGCTTCTCCATCCATAGTTGTAAATGTGTAATTTTGTTTTCCTTGCCCAAAATATATTACAAGCCACAAAATATCACGAAATTGCATGGTCGTAGCTAAACGATTTATGGTTTTCCATGGCAGAGTATCCAGATATGCTTCCACCGATGGAAATACATGTTCTTTATCCTCTACACATACTGTTGTTCCCACGATACAAGATTTTGGTTTTCCGTGGCAAACCACCCAAATATGCTTCGAGACATCAAAATATAATTTTGCAAAATATTTGTTGTACATATCATATCTCAAGTACAAAACAAATTGTATTGTGGGCACACCAATCTGTGTAGAGGACAAAGAACATGTAATGTCATATGGGCACATCTGACCATACATGGTTTATAAATGTAGCCTGCATATGCTTTATTTTAACAAAAAAACAACGGATATTGCAATTTCACATGTAATTCTCGAACAATTTTGCATGCAACTATTTTCTTTCATGCCATCACTGAAGCACCAGCAAAATATCACAATAGAATAGATATTGACCTCGGTAGATAGGGAAAATAACACAATTGCATGTTGCTTGTGGGTCCAGGGTCTAAACACTGTAAAGCGCCCCAAAAACAATAACAATCCAAAAAAAAAAAGCAGCTCCAACCACCGGCGCTGGACCCCAACCCTACAAGGTCGAATCAAACAAAAGAAAACATCGAGCACCAAACCAGCAAGAAAGAACAAATAGGCCGAACTGCAGCCCTAGGGCCCCAAAGCGTAAACCCGAGTCAAACAAACACAACCAACAACCCACGAACCAACAAACTAGTGAAAAAACAACAACATATGTATCTCCAATGATTACGAAACTGTAGCCAAAGCACAGAAGGAACTGGAAACATATGACGAGCATGTCACTAGAAATAAGAAAACATTCTTACTTGCAAACTGCAAACACTGAACAACAAACAAGGAATATAAAATGAAACTATGACATGGAAAATTACTTCGAAACAATGAAAGGCAGAAGCGCAGGTCGAATCATGAAAGAAATAACAACATGCAACAACTGACAAACCAATGAATAAGAAGCACTCACCGAACCGGTAAACAATGTATGTAGCTTCAACGATGTCAAAATTGCATTGCAAAGGTAGAAGAAGGATGAAACATACAATGCCTATTCAACTGGCGGTGGACAACAATATTGTGCAAAATCACTGCAACATTGTATGAAAAATTTCGAGGAAAAATGTACTCCGAGAAGTGTATTTAGATAAACATTTAAGGCTGTCAGGTTGTCTAAGGACCTTGCGGTATGAAAACATTTAAGCTATCAGGCTTGTTGGAGGACCTCGCGTCATGTAAAAATTTAAGCTGTTAGGCCTATTCAAGCACCTCAAAAAAAGTGTCAATACATTTCAATACAAATACATGCGGCAAGGACGTTATAAACTTTGGAATTCTCGAACACTATAAAGCTTGGATATCAAAACATTTCAATATGATTAGTACAAATAAAAACTTAGGGATATATTCAACTAGCAGAAAATGCTAATACAAACATTCGAACTAATGCTAGCATTAATCCACCTTCAAGCAATACATAGAAAAAATATATGATTCAAAAATATTGTATACGACAAAAATTTTGTATATGTTGTCATATAAAACATTGAGAATAGCTAAGCCGGCAATAAGACCTCCAATCTCTTATCCAATCAGATTAGTACATATTTGGTACTTTTTATTATATAAAAATCTATGTTTTTAGTTCCCTAACTCCAACAATAGGTATTATGAAAATATTTATGGTCAAAGGACGAACTAATATGTAGTCAACTAATTATCAATCGTTATAGTCCCTCTATGCCTATGACATGAATTTAATAATACCAACATTACCTCTATGATGTTTGTAAATATCACAAGTGAGGATAATGTATATGATGAAGTAGGTTTTCTTTTATCGACGTTTTAGCCCTCCATTTATACCATCACCAGTACTTTATTTGCTTACACGTTAACGCAATGGCTTTATGATAAAAGTTTGAATTATCCCCACTTATCACATTCAATTCATTTCACTGGTAAAAGTAAAAGCATAGGAAATGCCCTTTCTTAAAGCTTCAGAATTCCAAAAGGTAAAAAGAATAATAAAGTTAAATCTTTCACATTAAAAGATAATAAGAATAATGTGAAAATTTAACCATAAGAATGTGTTTTGATTCTTTCTGTGTTGATGACACGCATAGATTTTCCAATAAAAGTTGTCACGCATAGATTTTTTCAATCTTTCCGTTGTAATTACAATGCAATTCATCATTCCTTATCACATCACCTAACTATACATTTGACATCTGTGTATATTGATATAAAATTTTGGACTATTTGCAAATGACTAGTCCCGTGAGACAGTTCAGATGGTAAAAGACAAGCGTATCTTTCTCCAGATGGGAGGAGGTCTTGTGGTCAAACCTTGCTGAGTCTCTGGGATGGATTGTAATGCTGCTATGTAAACACTTTATATACTGTTGAATATAAAAGAGAAACTTTCCCGTGGAAAAAAAAAAAATGAAATTAATGTATGCTTATCAGATGGCATTTCCAATACATAAGATGATCTTCGAAGTGGAGTGACATGAGAAATTGACTTTGACTCTATTTCAGATGGAAAATAAATATAAAAAATAAAATTACAAATCCTGTTACAAATCCAACTAACAGATCAATGGTTTACATTCTCTTGCAAAAAAATCGGTGTTATTATTATTTACTTTTTTAAATATCGTGCTCATCCTTGCATCACTTTCGATATTGGATGTGGAGACTCTGAATTCACCGAACACAGACTGTTCATAAAATTGCTTCGTCGATCATTTACTGTTTATAAGAAGATTCAAAGTCCACTAGCATTCTTCTTTTTCTTCTTTGCTTAGAATCCAAATGTCGTTTGCGAGTGCAATTAGGCCATGTTTCCTCCACATATTTATATTTAGTGGGTTGCTTGCATATTAGTCTATGTTCCTGTGTTTTCCTGTGGTTCCATAATTGTAGTTATTGGACCTCTCTTTCTCTTCTATTGCACTGTCACAATAAGAGTGATCCATTTACTACAATATGAGATTGCAAAAAGTTGCCATGCAAATCTTTGTTTTCCTCATTGCCTTGTTTCTATAACTTCCTCAATAATTTCTTCAATGGAAGCTTCCCCTCCAACATATCAAAATTGAGGAACCTAGAGGTATTGGATGTTTCTAAAAATGATTTATCGGGTGCATTTTCACTAGATTTCATCCATATTTACCTCGGAGGAAATCTGCCAGTCCTCCGTTGGCTCAACGTTTACTATAACAACCTCAATGGAAGCCTCCCCTCCAACATATCAAAATTAAGGAACCTAGAGGTTCTGGATGTCTTTGACAATGATTTTTATGGGACATTGTCAATGGATTTGACCTATCTCTTGAAGCTCACGCATCTTGACCTCGGATATAATTACTTCTCGGGCAGCATTCCTGGTCAGTATGGGAAGCTAAAAAGTGTAGAATATCTTTCCCTCGATGAAAATCGTTTGAGTGGAATAATACCCAAAGAGGTTGGCAAGCTAGGGAATTTGAAAACACTTGATTTGGGGTCGAATATTTTTTATGGTGGGATTCCTCCCGAGATAGGAAATTTGAGCAAGCTTGTATACTTGGATATCTCTTATTGTGGTCTTAGTGGTGTGATTCCTTCCCAGCTAGGTGGTCTGAAAATTCTGGAAACAATGTATTTGTACTACAATGGCCTCACGAGTCACCGGCCCTATTCCTCCTCAACTAGGACATATTGTGAGCTTAAAATACATGGTTCTATCCTATAACCATTTCTCTTGAGAAATACCTGTGGAACTTTCTGAGCTAAAAGAGTTGAGAGAGTTTTACTTGTCCAAGAACAAACTACATGCCACGATCCCATCCTTCATTGGGGACTTGCCAAATTTGGAGGTTTTGTACCTTGAGGAGAACAATTTCACGGGTTTGGTGCCTCAGCAGTTGGGCGTAAGTGGAAAGATATGGGTAGTGGATGTCTCTTCCAACAAACTGACTAGTTCCATCCCTCCGAATCTCTGCAAGGGTGGAAGGTTGGAGACATTGATCATAAAAAACAATTCATTCTTAGACCCGATTCCTGATTCTCTGGGCACATGTAATTCGCTGGAATGAGTTTTCACTGGGCAAAATTCTTTGAATGGTTCGATACCTGCAGGCTTGATATACTTGCCCATGCTGATTGTGATTGAATTGGACAACAATAATCTCAGTGGGAGCATACCTGCGGAAATTCATAATGTATTCTCCATACTAGACTAGATGGACGTTTCCAATAATCGTCTTAATGGTTCTCTTCCTTCATCCATAGGCAAATTATCTTCTTAGCAGACACTTGTGATGAATGGAAACCAATTAACAGGGAATGTTCCTTCAGCCATAGGTAATCTATCTGCTTTGCAGACACTTGTGATGGATGGAAACCGATTAACAGGTAATGTTCCGCCAGAGATTGGTCGACTGGGAAATATTGTAAAGATTGATTTCAGCAAAAACAAGTTTTTTGGTAAGATTCCTTCGGAGATCAGCAAGTCTATTTCTCTAACAGACATTGATCTTAGCCATTATGAGTTCAGCGGTCCCATCCCAGTGGAAATCACCAGGATGCACACTCTCAACTATCTGAACGTATCCAGAAATCACTTGAACGAGAGCATTCCCAAGGAATTTGAGAACATGACGTTGTTATTTTCTGTTGATTTCTCTTACAATAACTTTTCAGGGCTTGTTCTGAAGGGTTGTCCCACTACGTTTTACCAAGCAAGCACTTTTGCAGAGAATCCCTACTTATGCGTGCCATTCTCGTGCCCTTTCAATTCTCATGTCAATGGGTCGCCAGTTCAAGCGCACAGAAATGGCCAGGTTTCTCGTTGGCTCAAGCTTGTTTTAGCGCTGGGACTTCTCTTCTTCTGTTCGTTTGTGTTGGCAATTGGGGCCATCATGATTAAGTCAATATCCATCAAGGAAGAAGGAGACGACGGGACCTGGAAAATGACGGTCGTCCAGAAATTGAATTTTGGGAGAGACTGCACGCTGGAATGTATTAAAGAAGAGAACATCATTGGCAAAGGAGGAGCAGGAGTTGTCTATAAGGGCATCATGCCCAATGGTGAACATGTACTTAGAAATTGAGAGAGAAGCCATTGCACAGATACACACAAACTGTAATAGTATATATCACAATAAACAAAGATACATTAAGATACACACAAACTGTAATAGTATATATCACAATAAACAAAGATACATTAAGATACACACAAACTGTAATAGTATATATCACAATAAACAAAGATACATTAAGTATATATAGTTGGAGTGAGATCTAACTTATTTCACTCTTGGAGGGAGAGGTTGAGAGAATATCTCAACTTCCTCTAACTAACCCAATCCAATCCCTAAACTCTAGGATGCATAATAATGAGGAATTATTTCTAACACATGTTGCAGTGAAGAAACTTATGGGGATAGGCTCTTCAAATGATCGTGGTTTCTCAGTAGAGATCAAGACTCTAGGCAGTATCTGCCATCGTAAAATAGTTAGATTGATGGTCTTTTTCTCCAATGGTGAGAGTAATATTCTAGTGTATGAATACATGCCCAATGGAAACCTGAGAGAGTTGCTTCATGGAAACAATGGTAGGAATCGAGATTGGGATAGCAGATATAAAATTGCAGCGGAGGTTGCCCACGGTTTGTGCTATCTTCACCACGATTGTCGTTGGCTTATACTTCATCGCGACGTGAAATCTAACAACATTCCTCTCGATTCCAACTTTGGAGCTTGTGTTGCAGATTTTGGCCTAGCCAAGTTGTTGCATCATTTTGATACATCAAAATACATGTCTTTTGTGGCAGGCACCTTTGGTTACATAGTTCCCGGTAAATTGTTGTTTCACCTTTCCTTTTTGGGTTCCTTTAGTCTATTGAAATTAAGTATAATGGAGTGGGTGCCAATAGAGTTTACGATTTAGTTATTGATTTAATGTTAATTATTGAAGTTTTCTGAAAATTTAATGTTGGTTATTGAACTAACAAAGTATGCGTACACACTGAAATTGGATGAGAAAAGCGACGTATACAGCTTCAGAGTGGTTCTGCTTGAGTTGATCACGGGGAAAAGGCCACTGCATGAATGTGAATTTGAAGAGGGCGTGACCATCGTAGAGTGGGTGAAGAAGATGACCAATTGGAGTAGAGAAGGAGTTGCAAAGATTATTGACTCCAGGCTCAACAACGCCCCAATGGAGAAGGCCATACATATGTTTTTTGCGGCTCTGCTCTGCGTACAACAACAAAGTGTTGTTGGCCCTTGGGTATGGAATTAAGCGAAGATTAAGGCAAAAAAGAAGGAATGTAAACTGCGTGAAAGACACAGTGACTGATACTGGGTCGAAGTGAGAAGAAGATAAGAAAAGATGAAGCGAAGTAAGAGAAAACATGCCTTTGGACGAGAAGATCCAGGATAACAGATCAGGAAGGAAGACGGATCGTGGACAACTCAACAAGCGGAAAAAACCATCGTTGGATGCTTTGGAGCACCACACAAGAAGGAAGGAAAAATAGGTTGGCAAAGCCCTGAAAATGTGGGTCAAGTTGACCTAAGGTTTTAGACACCTATGGTTTTGGTATCTAGGGTTTTGACACTTAGGTTTTGGCCTAAGGTTCTCGATGAGTCATTGTAATGTATAAATAATAACCTAGATGAGGGAAGAGGGTTCGGTGAAGAGTTCCAAGTTTGTTATTGTTATGAGTGATTATTGTAGTGAGAGAGAGAAGCATTGAGCAGTGAGGGAATTATGTGTTGTAAGATCTCCAGCTAGGTGCGAAGATCAAACCTACAACTGGGTGAGAAAGGAGGGAAGACAAAGAGAAAGAGAGAAGATCTGCTAGCTAAGAGTGCAAATAAGAACTATATGATTTCATCTTAATATATTATAAAGAACAATTATGTGGACGTAGCCCTAGGGAGAGGGTGAACCACATATATCTTGGTGTTGTGTGTGATGTGGTGTTCTCTTGTTATTGATATATTGTTATTCCATTATTGTGTTAGATGTGACAGATAGATGTGAGAGGTAGGACTAAGTGATAATTGACATCTAGATGTTGTGTTGTTCTTGTATTGGATTCACTTTGTATTCCCTTTGGTTGTAGACATCTATGTCCTGCAACCCCCCATAGCTACTTCGGGTGAGACTGCATCCACCTTGCAAGTGTTGCTAAAAGGGACAGTAGTTAGGGCTTCTTGGTGCGCTCTTGGAGCTAAATCCTGGGTCTGCCCCTATGCCAACAAATGGTTTCATTGCCAGGACTATAATCTTCTTAAGGGAATGTCAAGGTGGTTTCCATCGAAGAAAAAGATTCATAAGTGGATAGAAGACCAAGAAAAGGACTTCGTAGAATCCCAGAACAAAAACACTAAGCTTATAACTGAGGATTGGTTGGGAAGGTATATCTTTACTGATATACATGAGATTTTCTTTGGAGGAATTCATCAGGAGTTATACGAGTGGCTAGCTAGGTTAGCAGACACCCAGTTTGAGATCAGATGTAGACCACCTATGGTTTGGATGTCAGCATTGATAAAGAAGATCAATAAAGTTGATAACGTCATGTCAAGAGCAGTATATCACTAGTTCGATAGCACCATTGGAGGATATATCAATGAATTTGTTGTTGACAGAGTATAATCATATAGTCAAACATAGAGATACTTCTTCAAGGGACCTAGAGGAAAATTTTTACAATTCTTGAAGTTGAGGATCAAGATACTATTGCATGAGAAGAACATCTTGAAGGTACAATAGTTGGTCCAATAGAAAATCTAATGTTCAAGATTCAGACAGTGACAACAACACATAGGTGAGACATACACGCAGTGGAAGAATCTTCAAAGAGGTCCCTTTGGTGAACTTTTTCGAACAGAACCACGAACCATTGGTACAAGATGAAGGGTTTTACAATGGAGAGGAAGAAGAACTGGTGAATGAGGAACATTTAGAATCTAGTAGGGCTGAAGAGCCTCGCCAAGAAGAGTCACAAACTTTAGGAACTACGCAGATCATTGAAGTAAGTATTATTACTCCTCCTATTGTTTTAACAACATTAAGAAATCAGAGTAATCAGAGTCACCGGAGAACTTAGAGCACTGTCACTAACAGTCCACCACATACTCAGTCAGGAAAACTAGGAAGATCTATGGAAGATGAGATGAGGTTACCCACCTTTAAAGGAGATGGATCTGAAGATCCTGATCAACATTGGTTTCTATGTGAAACTATGTGGAGTATTAAGAATGTCACCGACAAAGATGTTAAACGAGCTCAGTTTAGTACTACTCTGAGAGACCGCACACTAAGCTGGTACATGAAGTTTGACCAAGGGGTTGTCCAGCTAAAACCATTGAACGAGATCAAGACTGCGTTGATTGCAAAATTCAAAAACCCAAGTCAAATTCACAATGCATTACGGAACTGAAAGAAATCAAGCAGAAAGTAGTTGAACCTATTTGGGAGTTTGATCAAAGGTTTAAGACCTTAACATGCCATTTGAGTTTTCAGATCCCAGAAGAGAAGAACAAGGAATGGTTCATTGTTTCCCTCTTACCACACATCAGAGTCCCTATGATGCAATAGAAGATTTCTTCGCAGGCTGAGGCTTTGGAGATCACCATGAAACTAGAATCAACTCCTATGGTAGAATCCAGCTCAGGTATGAGTCAAATCTTGAGTCAGCTAACTAGTTTATCTCTGCAGGTCGAAGATATGAAGAAAGACAAGGGAAAAGGTAAAAGAGAAGATATCTGGTGCATTAGATGCAAATCAAAAGGCCATGACAAGGAGCATTGTCCCCTATGTCACGAGTATTTGGCATCTGGAGCTCCGAGTCCTTTAAAGCAATTTACCTTACCATGGTGCGAGGTATGTAGAAATAGACATCGCCCCGGTGAATGATATTACATGCAAAATTATGTTCAGACACCCACAAATATGTATTGCACGTTCTGTAAGTCAACAAGGCATGATGATAGGGATTGTAGAGCCTATGACCTCATGCATAAAAGGTCAAGGGATATATAAAAACTTCAAGGCAAAGTACAACAAGAAGGAGACACTACGCAGTATAATTCTCCAGGAAGAGGAAACTTCAACCCTCGCGGTGGATTCAGAGAAAGAGGCTGAGGAGGAGGTAAGGGCTGAGGTAGAGGCCAAATCATTTGTTATAACTACGCATAGCCAGAAAATTTGGCAAGGGATTGCCAGAACCCTTGTACGACTTGCAATTATTGCAACTCATTTGAGCATGTCATTGAAGATTGTCCTGCGTTGTTAGCCAAACTTCAGGAAAAACGAGGAGGAAACTAGCAAGTACAATTCATCTCAGCATAACCTCACGGAGAGGATCCCAGAGTCACTGTAATCACTAGAGGAGGCGTTGTTACAGGAGAAGACATAGTGACTCTAAGAAAGACTATAGAAGAATCAGGGGTGCAGAAAGCTGCAGAGAAGACACAAGTGTTTGATGCGAATAAAGAAAAACAAATATTTGAGGAGTCAAGAAAAGAATTCAGGAGAGACCGAGGTTCTTCATCAAAGAAACGAACAGAAGTAAGAGAATGTGGAATTCCCCTAGCATTTGATCAGTTTGCTCTTCCAGGAAAAGGAAAAGAGGCAAGTAAGCTCATGGAATTCTTACATACTTGAATTAACTTGATTTAGGATGAAAGCGTTGTACAAGAGATACAAAATTTAATCAGATAGTATGAGCTAGGAAAGGTAGATCCCTTGTTGAATAGAGTAGTACACCAAGTCTCTAAAAAGAGAAGGAAAAATAAGGAACTACACCTGAATGCTCAAATTGGAGAGTATAATATAGACTATGTGGTCCTCGACTTAGGGTCGGAGGTCAATGTCACGACGAAGAAGACCCGGGCACTGATGGGAAAACCTAAGTTGATCTATTCCCCTATCAGGCTTAGGATGGCTAATCGGCAAATTGTAAGCCCGTTTGAAAGATTGGAACATGTCCTTGTGGAGATCGATGGAGTAAGGACATTTGCAGACTTCGAGGTGATTGAGATAGTTGATGATAGCTATCCTTACCCTGCGTTGTTAGGAATTGACTGGGCTTTCAACAATTCCATTGTGGTTGATTTAAAGAAAATAATAATGACGTTTGAAGGAGATGGCCTTAGGGTCATTGCACCTTTAGATCCTGATGAAGGTCGGAGATACACAGAAACCATCAGAGAAGAAGATCATCCACATGAACTAGAAAACATATACAAATTAATATCCAGACAACAGGATTACATTAATCCTACAAAAGATGGGAACTTAAGCTGGGGAAGTGACAATGCATGTTCATCGGATTCAGAAGAAGCACTGGAGAACTGGTAGAACAAAATGTATGAAGTATCTACAAGGAGATGTGCTAGATTAACCAGAGAAGTTCACTGGATCAGCACAACAATATGTAATTTTCCTACCTTTGATGGTCTAAATAATTTAGAAGCATTCTTATTGGACTTTGAAGAGATTGTACCAATACAAAAAATATTTTTGGAAATGGATGAGGCCTTGAAAGAAACTCCATCAAGATGGTGGGGGACACACAAAAACAACATTACAAACTGGGTACAATGTCACTTTGATGACAACACGGTTTTCAGAGAAAGTAGAAGACTGTGAATTTAGGTACACAGGTCAAAGTTGTCCGAAGGACAATGTGCGAAGTTGCGAGGAATCATGGAGCAACATTCCTCAATAGCAGTGGATGCACAAATTCATCAACACACTGACACAACCCCTATCAATTGGTATATTCAAGTAGAACTACGCCTCATCACTACAGATTGGGAAGGTATGACTTATAACTTTGTAACTACCTTTTTGTTTGAAATCCAATACCCTACAGTGGATCAAGCGTTACAAATTTTAAGACGGAAATTATTTAAGGAGGCACCTAACCTCCCTTTGGAACAAGAAGAGGACGAATGGACTGTGCCTCTCCAGAAACTGCAAGGATGTTACAATATCAATGTTGACGAAGACGATGATCCTAGGAAGGTGAACATCACCGAAATAGAAGGACAGAGGGACATAGAAGGACCAGAAGTTGAGATACCTTTCATTGGACAACCAATTAAAATAAAATAATTCAATATTGGAACAGAGAAAACACCGAAGCTTGCAAATGTTGGAGATTATTGGGATGTTGCCACTATTGACAAGATCACAAAGTTACTGCATGAATATCAGGACTTGTTTCCAACCAAGTTCACTGATATGAAGGGAATTAAAGGGCCCATGGGAGATATGAGGATCCATTTGAAACCAGATGCAAGTCCATTCAAACAGATACCCTACAGATTGAACCCTAAATATAAGGAGAAAGCGAATATTGAACTCGACAGAATGTTGGAAGCAGGAATCATAGAACTTGTTGAAGAGTCAGAGTGGATTATCCCTATGGTGGTGCAAGATAAGAAGACCAGAGAGATCAGAATCTGTGTAGATATCAGGAAGATGAATGATGCATGTTTGCATGACCCATTCCCTACACCATTTACTGACGAAGTTTTAGATAATGTAGGAGGACAAGAGGTATATTCTTTTACAGATGGATTTTCAAGATACCATCAGATATGGATTGCCAAGGAAGATCCCCATAAGATCACATTTGCAACAAAATGGGGATCCTATCAGTATACAGTGATGTTGTTTGGATTGATGAATGCACCAACCATCTTTTCCAGGGTGGTGGTCAAAGCATTCAAGGAGTTTTTACATAAATTTTTGGAAGCATATTTTGATGATTGGACTGTTTTTAGCTTATTACAAAATCATATTGAATGTTTAAGACTAATGTTGGATAAGTGTAGGCAGTGTCAGATTGCCTTGAACCTGAAGAAGTGCATCTTCTATTCACCCTTTGGAGTGTTGTTAGGCCATATTGTGTGTAAGAAGGGACTACTTGTAGACCCATCTAAGATTGTCATTATAGTTGATTTGCCCCCTCCTACTTTAGTCAAACATCTGCACATTGCGTTGGGACATAATGGATACTACAGGAAGTTCATTAAAGGATATGCACATATCACAGAACCCATGGAGAAGCTTTTGAAGAAAGACTGTCAATTTCATTGGATAGACGAATGCCAGCAGAGCTTCGACACACTGAAACAGAAAATGGTTACTGCACCTATCATGGTTTTCCCAGATTGGAGCAAGGAATTTCACGTGCATGTAAATGCATCTTCTATTGCATTAGGAGTTGTGTTAGCACAACCGAGAGCTGGATACATTGACCACCCGTTAGCCTTTGCTAGCAGGAAGCTATCAACAACTGAGATTAATTACACCACCACTGAGAGATAATGGTTATCCATGGTGTATGCAATGCATAAGTTTCGCCACTACTTGTTGGGAGGACACTTTAAAATGTTTACCGATCACTCCGCGCTGAAATACCTAGTCAAAACACCAGTTTTGGGGGGGACAATATGCATATGGCTTCTGCTATTTCCGGAATATGATTTTGAGATTGTGGTTAAGACAGGGAGAATGAACAAAGGACCTGAGCACTTGTCAAGGTTGGAACATGGAGAGGAACCTACTAGTTTGGAGGATACACTGTTGGATGCACAGTTGTTGGCCATTAGAAATATTGATGATCACTTCATCGAGATAGTCCAGTTCCTGTCAACAGGAATGACACCTAGCGAATACACAATCACCCAGAAAAAACAACCGTTAGTGTGCGCTGCAGACTTTTGACTTATAGCAGGACAACTATATAAGATGGGACCTCACGAGATCCTGAGGAGATGTGTTATGGAAGCGGAACAACCACTAATTTTAGTAGAAGCACATGAATGCATCACAGGAGGACACTACACAGGAAAAACAACAGTGCATAAGGTTCTTAAAGCTGGGCTCTGGTGGCCTACTTTACACAGAGATGTTAAGGACTACTAAAAAGCTTGTGATGTATGCCAAAGAGTTGGGAAACCCTCTAGAAGAGATGAAATGCCTTTAACACTGCAACTGACCCTACAAGAATTTGAGAAATGGGCCATTGATTTCGTGGGACCTATAAACCCACCAGGAAAGTGCACAGGAGCAAGGTACATAGTCACTGTGACAGGGTACTTGACCAGATGGGACGAAGCAAGAGCAGTTAAGGATTGTAGTGAAACTACAGCTGTGCGCTTCATATACGATGACATCATAACCAAGTTTGGATGCTTGAAGACCTTTATGAGCGATCAAGGCACACATTTTATCAATAAGACCATTGAATCCTTGACGAAGGAATTTGCAATCCATCATCAGAAGAGTACACCCTACCATCCACAATCGAATGGGACAGTTGAAGCATTCAATAAGATCTTGGAGACAACGCTAATGAATATTTGCAGTGTGAACATGGATGACTAGGATTTAAGAGCACCAGCAATACTATGCGCCTATAGAACCACTTGCAAGAAGCTAACAATGAAGACCCCCTTTAAGTTTGTTTATGGTCTCAAAGCAGTTGTCCCGATGGAATATTCGGTCCCAAGATTAAGAATCACAACCTTTACAGATATGGATGACACTGGCATTGTTCAAGAGAGGCTCGCGCAGTTGGTTGAACTAGAAGAAGACAAATTTATTGCAGGATTCCAATAGCAGCTACAGAAGGAAAGAGAAAAGGCTTACCATGACAGACACATCAAGAAGAAGGCATTTAAGAAAGACGATTTGGTACTGATATATGATAGAAAATTCATGAAGCATCCAGGAAAGTTTAGAACACATTGATTGGGGCCATATGAGGTTGTCTATGTCACAAAAGAAGGAGTTGCATAGTTGAATACCTTGAATGGAGAATGGAAGGAAGGTTTGGTGAACGAGACCCAGTTGAAACTGTACTATGACAACCAGCTGCCTCGCAGCCATCAGTAAGAGTAAAAGAGGAAGGGTCCAGGTACCAGATGCAGTTGAAACTGGGTACCAGACACATAAAATACAATTTTCACACAATGGGGAAGGAGAGAGTATAAAGCACAAGATGCTATGCACAGCCTGAAGTCGAATCAAATCAGAAGGATCAGATCTGAAGTGCCTCGGGATGAGTCACGGGTGAGTGTTGGGGGCTTGTTGGCCCTTGGGTATGGAAGTAAGTGAAGATTAAGGCAGAAAATACGGAATACAAACTGCACGGAAGACACAGTGACTAATATTGGGTCAAAGTGAGCAGAAGAGAAGAAAATATAGAGCGAAGTAACAGAAAGAAAGTCATTGGACAAGCAGATCGAGGATGACAGATCAACAAGGAAGACGGATCGTGGACAAATCAACAAGCAGAAAAAGCCATCGTTGTATTCTTTGGAGCACCGCGTGAGAAGGAAGGAAAGACAGGCTAGTGAAGCCCTGAAAACGCAGGTCAAGTTGACCTAGGGTTTTGGTATCTAGGGTCTTGACACTTAGGTTTCGGCTTAAGGCTGTCGGTGAGTCATTGTAATGTATAAATAAGAACCTAGATGAGGGAAGAGGGTTTGGTGAAGAGTTCCAAGTTTGTTATTGTTATGAGTGATTATTGTAGTGAGAGAGAGAAGCATTGAGTAGTGAGGGAAGTCTGTGTTATAAGATCTTCAACTGGGTGTGAAGATCAACCCTGCAGCTGGGTGCGTAGGGAGGGAAGACAGAGAGAAAGCGAGAAGATCTGCTAGCTAAGAGCGTAGATAAGAACTGTATGATTTCATCTTAATATATTATAAAGCGCAGCTCTATGGATGTAGCCCTAGGGAGAGGGTGAACCACATATATCTTGGTGTTGTGTGTGATTGATGTGGTGTTCTCTTGTTCTTGATATACTGTCATTCCATTACTGTGTTAGATCTAACAGATAAATGTGCGAGGTAGGACTAAGTGATAAATGACATCTAGATGTTGTGTTGTTCTTATATTGGATCCACTTTGTATTCCATTTGGTTGTAGACATCTGTGTCCTGCAACCCCCCATAGCTACTTCGGGGGAGACTGCATTTGCCTCGCAGGTGTTGCCAAAAGGGCCAGTAGTTAGGGCTTGTTGGTGTGCTCTTGGAGTTGAACCTTGGGTCTACCCCTATGCCAACAAGTGTCCATAGACCCACCATGTGTGAGATAGTCCATTTTCTTACATACTTTCCTTCTCAAGGCCGAGCCAGAAGCCCGACAATAATTTTCCATTCCCCTGTTGCATAAGGAAAGGAATAAAATTAGTGATGTGGGGCCTTTCTCCCAATTGTTATATGTTTGGAGTTTCTTAATGAAAAGGTCCTCCATTGCGATTTTTTTGTACGAAATGGTTCATCTATTCATAGGTGGATACCATGTCAAATATCAAGTTTAGTGATCATCAGTGTTTGGGATGGATTGATATAAAAAAATGTTTATGATGGCATCATGTCAATTAAATTTGTTAATTTTTTATTTATTTATAATTTACAATTTGTAGATGATTTGTTAATTTGTTTTGAGAGAAAACAACTATAAAATACTCTTGCACAGTCATATATAATTATTAAAAATATTTAGAATTAATGTATAATTAATTTTTTATTAGAATTAACTAAAAATTTGTTTAAAAATCTTAACAACATAATTGATCAATAATTTATGGGGGTAACATGAGAGAAAACATATTGGGTAGCATGAGAGAAAACATAAAACATAATATGTTTTCTCTCATGTTACCCCACTGTGGGAGTGGGAGTAACATGAGAGAACACATATATGAGAGTGGGGGGTAACATGAGAGAAAACACAATATGTTTTCTCTCATGTTATCCTCCACCCCCACCCTTATATAGGAGGGTGAGGGTGAGGGTGAGGGTAGGGGTGTAGGGAATATTAGAGAAAAAACATGTATATAATATATACAATAGGCATGGAGTAGTTTTTTCCCAAGCCTAATTTGAGTAGCAGATTTTCAAGATTCATCTTTCCTAGAATATTGAAATTATCATATTCAAACTATTCTATCAATTGGTTGGTCTTCCTTCCGCTAAAATATACATAGACTTTCATAGAGTGGTGTCATTAAATTATAGAAAATCAATATATAATGTGATAAATGGAAAGTGTGAAAATGGTGTATATGTAATGTTATTCATATTTTGAAAATATAGTATTTTTAAGGAAATTTGGAGGAAAATTGAGTGAGGTGTTTCATAATAAATAATAAGTTTTTTAAATTGGATTTTGATTCATTGAGATAAGATTATGATCAAGTAATTAATATATAAGCACAAACTAATTAACATGAAAAGTTAGAGGTTTCTTATCACTATTTCTCAAATGCAGTTTC
>JZKD02S2191507.1:13951-30313 GCA_000966675.3 Picea glauca | reverse complement strand
CTAGTCTTTGGAACCTTCTAATTATGAACTCAACTAGGTTTTAAGAAAGGTGTCAATCATTTAAGAAATGTGTTAGTAACATTACTTGTCCTGGGCACAAGAGTATTCAGGTCTGTAAGTTGCACGAGAAGCGCTCGAGCGCAGCATGGAAAAATCTCGTTTTAGGCTTCCAAGCAAGTAAGCGGGCGAGATTATATTGTTGACGGTCTAGATTCATCCATAAGAGCAAATCGGCGGTCGGCGGGAAATCACGGTTAGTGGAGTTGCCCTGAGATTAGCATGATGGATAGCGCCCATATTGCATGCAGGAAAGGATAGAAGTCGTCCATCAAAAGGACACGTGGCGTGAGATCTAGTCACGTCGGCTTTTCGACATTCAGGAGTTCGAAGGGTGAGGGTTCTATGTCGTTCTACATCTTGAAATCCCGAAGCGCCGAAAGTGCCTAGAGTCGGGCCCGCAGTATCAAGGAGAAGCTCCTTCATATCCCCGAGGCGCGAAGTGCCAAGAGCGTCCAGGACCCGGGGCCCACAACATCGTCGAGTGAGTTTAGGACCGTCATATATGAGAGGGATGTGTGGCGCCCAATTAAGCCATCTCGGCATTTCGCTCCTCACGACTTTGATAAGCAAGGATCAACTCCTTCCTATTCACGAACGCCGAAAACACCTTTGAGAATGAACACAGGGTCACAGCCCGTGGTCACTTGGGAAATAAAAAGAGTTGTGCAAGAGGGGCCAAAGGCGCCGAGTTTGGTCACAGAAGGGATCATCGCGATCTCCAGGTGCCATCTGATTCGACCTCAATCCTGGTTTTCACTTGGAGTAAATGAATATGAGAAGGGGTGGTTGAAACCTCTCCTCATTCATTAAGTGTAAGGTATGGAGGGTCTGACAAGCTGTCTGCCCGAGAGGGTCCGGTGTGCCGATTTTTTCCAAAGAAGCCATGTCGAGTCCTCAACTAGCCAGAGAGGTCTGCACATGCTAACTCGACACTTAATGGATCAGCTACTCCCCTTGCAGGAGCCATGCATAGTTAAGGTGGCGTCTGACGAAGAATATCCATCCGAATTTGGCTGAAGGGACACCAAGCCTTGGCTGACTGAGCACGCCTCTGTTAGGCAAATTTTTCCGAGTATATAGGCTCAGTCTTTGTATTTTGTAATCATCAATGGTTGAGCGAGGCTCCCGGTTGTAAAACTTTAATAAAGCACTGTTATTCTGGTTATGCATGGACTTTTGAGACTTCTTGCCTTATGAATGTTAGTTTCTTTCACGTCTTTGTTTACACTGTGTTAGAGCAGCTCGAAATTGGAGGATCCAGTCAAGTTGTAACTATTAGAGGATGATGTAGGTTGGATCACTGTAACAGTTGCATTGTTTCTAATCGATCCTTGTGATTTTCTTAGCACTAAACGACTTGGAATTGGAGGATCCAGTCAAGTCCTCCTTTCAGTTTCTCGAAGCCCTGAACCAAGAGGATCTTGCATTCAGGGTTTTTCTTCTACAAACTACTGAAAGGCTTGTTGCCTAAGGTAGTTTGCTCACTCTTCTTACCAAGTCTTCCACCTGCTCATCTTTTAATCAACTCACTGACTGAAGTTAGATCAAGACCTCCTTTGTTCCTTACATACCAGACCTAGTCCCTGAGTTAGAGTGATATCTTCCCGAGTCTCTACCCATTTGATCACCCATTAAAAACTATCGTGACATAAAATTGATGGGCGTTGGGCTCTGCTCCTGCAAGCAATCCAGGAGTGACTTCTGACGCTAACATTCCTGGCATCGTTGCCGGGGACGAAGTTGAAGATTTTCCCTGGGATTGAACGACATTGAGCCTCTAATTCTGAAGGTGCATCAGGTATCAGAGCCTTTGAAGATTACTACTGTGCACCTGGCGACTCCACTGTGGCGAACCTGTCACGTTAATTGTGGCTTTCAGAGGTAGACACACGCGGTCCCATCCACAGCTGCCTATGTCTACACCTAAAAGTGATCCGGAGGTGGTTCTCAGAAAAGGAAAGGCCTCTAAAGAAGAAGCTTCCACCGCTGAACCAGGTAATCCGCCATCTCCTTCTGTAGGAACTCCATTTTCTCCTCCTCAGTTTCTTAACATACCTCTTTCTGAGGTTTCCTGTTTCCTGAATTTCGGGAGTGTTCTTGCTGAGTTTTCCCCTCCTGGTCTGGGATTAGAGGGAGAAATCCTTGTCACTCCCCTCTCCTCTGAAGTTGTGCTTTGGCGTAGACCCAAGACCGCAGAAGATTCCCCCACTCCTATCTTTACCACTCCTCCTCTTGTTACTGTTACCACTCATGCACAAAGAGGAGCTTCTGTTGACTTGAGCCCATTAGCCTTCTCATTAAATCCCCTTTTGTTTCCCATTCCACTTCGAGACTCATTCCCAGTAGCCCCTTCGTGAACTCCTTCTCCTCCAAGTTCTCCTCAACATAATATTCCTATGGCTGGTGCTAATCCCCATCTAAATAGAATGGAGGCCATAGTCGCTGCCAGATATGCTCCCTTAATCCTACCCCATCCTATGAATCCTCTCCCTGCTGGAGATTACTTGAAGTATATGCCCAAGTTCACTGGGGAAGGGGACATAACTGCGGAAGAGCACCTAGCTGCTTTCTACAGTTATGCAGACAACCTGAACATTGAAAATGAAGATGTCTGGATGAGAGTCTTCGTCCAGAGCCTGGATGGTGAGGTGACGAAGTGGTTTAGAGGATTGGCCCCCAGATCTATTGCTGGGATTGAAGCCCTGGATAGTGCTTTCCTGAGGCAGTGGGGAGATAGGAAGGATTTCATGTATTACATGACAGAGTTCGGGTCTTTGAAGAAGATGGAAGGAGATTCTGTCTCTGACTTCTCCAAAAGATTCAATAAGATGTATAATAAAATTCCTATCGAAATAAAACCCTCAGAAGCCTTGGCCAAGATTTCTTATGCTAGTGCGTTTGGCCCCAATTTCTGTCTTTTGTTGAGAGAAAGAAGAACCACCTCCTTATCTCAAATGCAAGATGTGGCCATAGAAGTGGAATCCAATGTATTAGCAGCTGATAGACTGAGGAACAAGGCTGACACAGATAGAAGAAAGGGAAGATCGGAAACCTCAACTTCTGGCCCATCGGTGCCCCACCCTCAAGTGGATGAACTGACCAAGATGGTAAAGTCTCTGTCTGCAGAGATGGAGAGAATGAAGGTGGAGGGGAGGCAAGCATACAAGGGCCCTCAAAACGCTGAAAACAAAAGAGGTTTCAGAAGGCCAAACAATATCACTTCCCCGACTATGCAAAGAGAGAGGGGAAGGGACAGAGAAGACCAGAAAATTCAGGCCCCTTTTCAAAACAATTTTATGGTCGAGGAAGAAGAAGGGGAAACATATGAGATTGATCCTGAAATCCATTGCTTTGGAGACACTCCTCCTTTTCCTCATCTCACTCAATCATCATACGTGGAGTCTCTCATGGACAATTATCTAAATGAACTGAGCAAGGGAGACAAGGCTAGTGGCAGCCAATGCAGGTGTGATCTGCGGTTCAAGAAAAAGACAGTAGCACCTGATGTTCCTGAGCAGTCCACTAGAACAGAGAAACCTGCTAATGAGGTAGCAGACAACCACAGAGGTAAGAAGGCCCAACCCCTCTCTCCCATAGTCTAGAGTCATGTTCCCGAAATAAGAGAAACCCCGAAGCTTACATCTTCTTTTAATTTCGAGCATGAAATTCAAAAGATCAGAATCCCTGTGCCCCTAAACGAATTGATTAAACATGAAGGGTTCAAGAAACGCTTCTCTGAGATTTTACAGTCTGAGGTCTCATGCCTTCCCACAGACTCCATTAATTTGCAAGATGAAAAGCCTGCAGTTATTCTAGGTCCTATGGTAGAAGACAGGAATGACTCATCCCCTCCCTTCTACACTTCCTTGAACATACATGACAAGGTACTGCACAACTGCTTGATGGATTCAGGGGCTTCTCACAACCTCATGCCCAAAACTGTCATGGAAGAGTTAGGGCTAGAAGTCACCCAAGCCTATCATGACCTCTATTCCTTTGACTACAGAAAAGTTCAATGTTTAGGAGTTATCAAAGACCTGGTCGTGACCTTGTTTCAGTTGCCCATGAAAAGTGTGGTCATGGATGTTGTAGTGGCTGATGTCCCCCCCAAGTTCGGTATGTTGTTATCAAGATCTTGGATAAAAAGACTGGGGGGAACTTTGCAGATGGACCTCACATATATTACTATCCCAGTGTTTGGAGGAGAACATAGAAGGCTATACAGGGAAGCCCAACTGGCCTATATAATCAGTGACGAGGCCAACCGTACTAACCATCCCATTTTTGCCTTGGACACTGATTTAGGTTCCAGTGTATTACAACTCACTAATGCTCCCGAGCCTCCTCTAAAACTCAGAAAGCTGTCCACCACTTCCCATAAATTTCCTCCCTCCATCACCCCCATCTGGAAAATGTTCTTTGATGGAGCCTTTTCCAGGGAAGGCGCTGGAGCTGGGGTGTTTTTTGTGTCACCTGCTCAGGAAACCATATCTCTTTCCTACAAACTAGAATTTGAAACTACCAACAATGTGGCAGAGTATGAAGCTCTTGTCCTAGGATTAAGAGCCGCAAGGGAAATGGAAATTCAGGAAGTAGCAGTGTTCAGAGATGCAGAGTTGGTGGTCCAACAGATTAGAAACGCTTATTAGGCTAAGCATCCTCGACTTAGAAGCTACATAAATGAGGTATGAGACTTAATTGACAGTTTCTTCTTAGCATTCAACATTTCTTTCGTCCCAAGAGAGAAGAACACAATGGCAGATTCCTTGGCTACATCAGCAAGCAATTTCAAAGTACCCTCGCCGCCCAAATTCAGATATGATGTAGAAGTAAAATACAGGCCCTCCATACCTGACAACATCAAACATTGGAAGGTATTCGAGGATGATCTCTAGATCAAGAAATTCTTGGAGACTGTTTAAGAATTTTTAGAGATGCATATCGACCAAGACTCTGTCTATGAAGAAGAGCTTGATGGGGGTAAGTTTCTGAGTAAAATAGCGGAGCGTAACATTGTGCAGCTCCCCAACAACCATATTCCAAGGGGACTGGTTCCTTTGGAAAGGCTTTTTGATAGAAATGATGTGTCATTAAAAGGGAAAATCTCGGAGGATGACGCTGATATTCTTCAGTGCAACATTGGCATTGAGAGTGAACCAAAGTTTGTCAAATTGTCAAGAAGTCTGACAAAGGAGCAGAGGTCTGAATATGCTGGACTTTTGAGGGAATTTGCTAATGTGTTTCCCTGGACCTATGAAAATCTCAAAACATATAACACTTATGTCATTGAGCATAAAATCTCGTTGAAAAGGGAGGCAAATCCATTTAGGCAGAAGCTAAGACAGATCAATCCTATGTTGCTGCCTATTATGGAGAGGGAAGTGAAGAAGCTGCTACAGGCCCAGATCATCGTACCACTGAGATATTCAGAGTGGGTGGCCAACTTGGTACCAGTAAGGAAAAAGAATGGAGAAATCAGACTCTGTGTAGACTTCAGAAACCTGAACAGGAGCTCACGAAAGGATAACTTCCCCTTACCAAAGATGGAACATATACTGCAGAGGGTAACAGGAGCATCCAGGATGTCCATGATCGATGGTTTCTCTGGCCACAATCAAGTCTCTGTTCTGCCTGAAGACAGGGAAAATACAACATTTATCACTCCATGGGGTACATTCATGTATGCCAAGATGCCTTTTGGATTGATGAATGCAAGGGCAACGTTTCAATGTGCCATGGACATAGCTTTCATTGGGGAAAAGGATAAATTTATGGTCGTCTATCTGGATGACATCACAGTATTTTCAAAATTTGATAAAGAACATTGTTGTCATCTCAGGAAGGTTTTCTTGAAATGCAGGAGTTTTGACATTTCATTAAATCCCAAGAAATCTCTGTTCGCCATGCATGAGGGAAGGTTACTAGGCCACATAGTATCAGTGGAAGGAGTCAGGATCGATCCTCACAGAGTTGAGACAATACAAGCCTTATCAATCCCGAGGTCCAAGAAGGAGGTCCAATCTTTCCTTGGTAAGATTAATTTTCTGAGGAGGTTTGTTCCTAACTTTGCTGAGGAGGTAAAACTTATAACAACCATGTTAAGGAAAGGAAATGAAGTGAGGTGGACTTCTGAATCGCGAAATTCCTTTGAGCAAATAAAGAAGGCCTTGATTGAAGCCCCTGTGCTTATCAGTCCCGACTACTCAAAGGATTTCCTTATTTTCTCCTTTGCCTCACCTGACACGGTGGCCGTTGTTTTATTATAGACAAACAAGGTTGGGCTAGAGCAGCCTATTGCCTATTTCAGCCGAGCATTGAGGGATGCCGAAGTCAGGTATGACACGAATGCTCAGGGATTCAACAGGGTCAACTGTCTGAAATAGACCCTCAAAGGGAGCCTCCATTGGCTCGATGTCCCTTGTATAAGGATGTCATATATTTTCTGCAAGAGTTGCGGCCTCCTGACGACCTGCAAAGAAACAAGGCAAAAGCTCTGAAGCTCAAAGCAGACAGATACTGCCTTATCGATCAAGTTCTATATTGGAAAGACCCCCTGGGGTTGCTTTTGAAATGTGTAGATCCACAAGAGGTTGAAAGGATCATGGTTGAATTTCACGACAACCTATGTGGAGGGCATCATTTCTGGAAAACCACAGCCTACAAAATCCTCAGGGCTGGATACTACTGGCCCACCGTATTCACTGACGTCTACAGAAGAGTCAGAGCTTGCACCAAATGTCAAAGATTTGCAGGAAAACAACAACTCAAGTCTTTTTCATTAAATCCTATGGTTGTTTCAGGACCTTTCCAACAATGGGGCCTAGATTTCATTGGAGAAATTCACCCCGCTTCCAGTGGGCAACACAAATGGATCCTGACTACTACCGATTTCTTCACCAAGTGGATTGAAGCTATCCCCACTAGGAGTGCTTCCCACAAGGTAATCATTAGATTCCTAGAAGACCTCATCACAAGATTCGGCTGCCCAAGTAAGATTGTCCCTGATAACACAGCCTCTTTCAGGGCTGAGCCGTTAGCCAAGTTCTGTGGGCAATTTGGGATTAAACTGATTCACTCCACCCCATACTATCCCCAGGGCAATGGTTTAGCAGAGTCCTCCAACAAAAGCCTGATAAGGATCATCAAAAGACTGTTGGAAGACAACAAGAAGGCCTGGCATTCAAGATTGAAATTTGCCCTATGGGCCGATCGAGTGACCACGAAGAGATCTATAGGTGTCTCTCTTTTCCAATTAGTCTATGGAGCAGAGGTTGTTTTCCCTTCTCATTTAGCCATTCCTGTAGCAAAATTCCTCCAGGATCATCAAGAGGAGCCTGATGACATGATCAAAAGAATTCATCAACTAGTGGAAGTCCAACAGGCTAGGGAGCAGGTAATGGTCAGAATTCAGGACCATCAACAAAGGATCAAGAAGGTTTTTGATAAGAAGTCCAAGAAGGAAGAGTTTCGGATAGGAGACCTGGTACTGAAATGGGATGCTCCTAAACAAGATAAAGGCAAGCACAAAAAATTCGAAGCCCTGTGGATCAGGCCTTTCAAACTATCTGAAGTATTCTTGAATAACACTTATAGGGTATGGGATTTGAAGGATCAAGAAGTCTTCAATGGCCCTGTGAATGGGAATTTCCTAAAAATATTTTTCTCTTGAGCTGCACATGGCTCTTTCGCGGTTGTAAATATTGTTTTTCTTTCCGTCTTTAAGTTTTAAATAAATGACCCCATAGACCAACAACAAGGCACTAGAGATGCAAAATGAGTCCTTAGAGCATCACAGGGACGACTCTATCCCCCATGGAGCCTAATGTTAGTAACACTACTTTTCCTGGGCACAAGAGTATTCAGGTCTGGAAGTTGCACGAGAAGCGCCTGAGCGTAGCACGGAAAAATCTCGTTTTAGGCTTCCAAGCAAGTAAGTAGGCGAGATTATATTGTCGACGATTCAGATTCATCCATAAGAGCAGATCAACGATCAACGAAAAATCACGGTTAACAGAGTTGCGTTGAGATTAGCGCGACGGATAGCACCCATATTGCATGCAGGAAAGGATAGCAGCCGTCCATCCAAAGGACACGTGGCGTGAGATCTAGTCATGTCGGCTTTTCGACATTCAGGAGTTCGAAGGGTGAGGGTTCTATGTCGTTCTACATCTTGAAACCCCGAACCCCAAAGTGCCGAAAGCGCCCAGAGTCGGGTCCGCATTATCAAGGAGAAACTCTTTCATATCCCCGAGGCGCGAAGTGCCAAGAGCGTCTAGGACCCAGGGCCCAGGGCCCACAACATCATCGAGTGAGTTCAAGATCGTCAGATATGAGAGGGACGCGTGGCACCCAATTAAGCCATCTCGGCGTTTCGCTCCTCGTGACTGTGATAAGCAAGGATCAGCTCCTTCCTATTCATGAACGTCGAAAACGCCTTTGAGAATGAACACAGGGTCACAGCCCATGGTCATTTGGGAAATAAAAAGCACTGTGCAAGAGGGGCCAAAGGTGTCGAGTTTGGTCACAGAAGGGATCATCGCGATCTCCAGGTGCCATCTGATTCGACCTCAATCCTGGTTTTTGCTTGGAGTAAATGAAGTTGAGAAGGGGTGGTTGAAACCTCTCCTCATTCATTAAGTGTAACGTATGGAGGGTCTGGCAAGCTGCCTGCCCGAGAGGGTCCGGTGTGCCGATTTTTTCCAAAGAATCCATGCCGAGTCCTCGACTAGCCAGAGAGGTCTGCACACGCTAACTCGACACTTAATGGCTCAACTACACCCCTTGCAGGAGCCATGCACAGTTAAGGTGGCGTCTGACAAAGAATATCCGTCCGAATTTGGCTGAAGGGACACCAAGCCTTGGATGATTGAGCACGCCTCTGTTAGGCGAATTTTTCTGAGTATATGGACTCAGTCTTTGTATTTTGTAATCATCAATGGTTGAGCGAGGCTCCTGGTTGTAAAACTTTAATAAAGCATTGTTATTTTGGTTATGCATGGACTTTTAAGATTTCTTTCCTTATGAATGTCAGTTTCTTTCACATCTTTGTTTACACTGTGTTAGAGCAGCTTGGAATTGGAGGATCCAGTCGAGTTGTAACTGTTATAGGATGTTGTAGGTTGGATCACTGTAACAGTTGCATTGTTTCTAATCGGTCCTTGTGATTTCCTTAGCACTGAACGACTTCGAATTGGAGGATCCGGTGGGGGTGTGAGTGAGAGCAGATGAAAAGCGATAGGATTGGGTATGGCGTGGGACTGATATTTTGGCAATAATGATACCGCAGATTTAACCTTTAATCCAGTTTTTACATTGATGCAATAGAAACACAACATATTTATCTCTGAACGAGATTAAACTAGCACAACCACATAATTGTGGCTGATCAACGTCGAAAGGTTGATAACATGAAAAGAATCCTTAAAATAATTAATTAAATTTTATTATTGATTAACAAATAAACGGTTGAACTTCATTTATTTGGTGTTAATATTTTAATTTCTGTTAATCACTTACGTGGCAATCAGTTAGCTATCAAAGTAATTTTTAAATATGATTAGGTAAATGTAAAAAAGTAAACACATAAACGGATGTCTTTATAATAGCTAGGAAGTTAATGATTGAAATCACAGCCATTTATTTTGTGTGACTACTAAGAATATTCTAGCCATATTTAACCATGTCCATAGAAAACTTATTAAGCACTAAACCCCTATTAAATCTGCCCATTGTCAATAGGTGTATGCCTTTCAGCGTAATAAAGATATAATGATACAACCGATTTTCCCATTTTATTGTTAAATCGTACACTTCTCACTACATTCTTTTTCCTCACAAATTTTACTAATTAACCATACAATAGGTTGTAGTTATTATTTAATCAATATATTTTCTTTAAGGATTGAAAAGTTTTAGGGTATAATCATAGGGACTTGTGAAGGGATGGCATTATAGTTGTCTTGATTTTGAATGATGTGTGTTTTCTGGAATTTAATAGAGATTCCTTGGTTATAAGGATGTATGTGTTCTTGATTCTCATGAAGAATGTTCTCTTGAATGTAATGGAGACTCTTGATTATGAAGATGCATGTGTTCTTGTTTTTAATGAAGTATGTGTTATGATTATAAGGGAGACTCCTTTATTTGCAGAGGTGTAAGCGTTCTTGATTGTAATGATGATGTGTGACAGATGATAGTAATTAAATTATTCAATAATTTATGCAAGGGTTGTTAAAAATATTGATGTTATATGGCTTAAGGATATAAGCTTATCATGAAAGTATGAAGATAAATTATATAATATGTAAGAAGTGTAGTGTTGCATAATCCATTATTGATGTAAAGTTCATTCGGTGACTAGCTTGTAGAGACCGTGAAGTTTTAATGCTTGAAAAATTAATCATGTTCAATTTTTAATTAGAAATATTTGATATTAAGTTTATGTTTGTTTAAATTTTCATGGAAATGATGACTATCTATTATGCTCATAATACATAAATTAAGTGAAGGTTCAAGAACAAGAAGTTATGATTCCTTATGGGTGTAGCATTGCACGCATTGATCACTAAGCGCATATGATAACTTGACATTGGGTCTTGTGCTTCCCGATGAGGATGATGTTGCTTACTTGTAATTGATGTTTTGTAAATTGTACTGTAACGTTTAATGTGATTTGTTTCTCGCTCGCCGTGAAGGTTCTAGTTACTTGTTCGTTGATGCTGGTAGCGTTTGATTGATCTGATGTTGTCCTTTAGGTTAGTAGGCTTGGTCTTGATTGTGTCGGGCGGGATGTAGACACCTCCTTATTCCTCAGAACAGTCGCCAACCTTGAGACCTTAAATGGTCAAAATTGATGGGAACTTGGGCTTGAGCATTGCTTATGTGTCTCGAAGGTCCTTACCATTGCAGGGTAGGATGGGCGGGTAGTTTTTTTATTCTTCGTCTGATTGAATGTTGTATGTTGGTTCAAGATGCATGATGTGCTAGTATGCTAGGTCGCTATGTTTGTATGTTTCATGTATTGTATGCTTTTTGTTCATCGTAGAGTGACGATGCTTGATCGTATTTTGACTTTACTTTCCTAACGCCCCCCAAAAAAAATTTTTACATGTTTTGCGACGCTTTTGTTTTCATAACGGTGGGGCCATTACATATGGTATCAGAGCCGGTTCAACCTGCGACTTGGGATCACTATGACTTCCATTGAGTAGATGCTTGATTATAAAATGTCGCTGATTAAAATGATTTGTATTCGTGCAGGTAATCATGGTCAGAGGATGCCACAGAGGCATACGACGGGGTGTTAGGGGAGGAGGCGCGACACCCCCATTAGCATCCATGCCCGAGGGCTCTAACCCCCAGGGAGACAAATAGGTTGTCGGGCAAGAACATATAGTTGTGGGCGATGTGGTTGGGCTAATGAGGTCCTTTCAGAGGATGTATGAGGCACTGATCAGCCATTTGGATAGATATTAGGCCAGGGCGTCGACACCTCCTGAGGGTCCACCACGCGCCCCAACTGGTACTGGTAGCATTCACCATGAACTCGAGAAGGTCAATTTTCCAGAGTTCTTTGGTGCCCCAGATGACACAGTCGCCGATGCATGGTTGGAGAATATGGCAATGTTCTTTGCACTTCGTGACTATACCTCCAACATGAAGGTCTGCATGGCAGTCTTTCAATTGAAAGGGAGCGTTTTTCTCTGGTGGAAGACACTCCTGTCGCAATTGAACATGGTCGTTGAAGACATGTCATGGGAACTATTTAAGGAATGGTTCTGGGGGAGGTATCTGTTTGAGGAATTCATTGAGCATCATCTCAATGAGTTCAACTCCTTGTGATAGGGCGATCGTACAGTGCCCGAGCACGAGGCCCATTTCATGGAGCTGCTTCGGTATGCTCCACACTTGAATACCAATAAACTTAAGGTCAACAAGTTCATGTTCGGCATTACTGTCAACATTCGTGCAAAAATGATGATTCTTATGCCTCAAACCTTGCATGATGTTGTCCATAAGGCCCTCATAGCAGAGGAGGAGCGGCCAGAGTAGGACTCCAGCGAGACCGACAGGACCAACGTCATCTGGTGCGCAAAAACATCAGACACCAGCTAGATAGCCACCAAGATATTGTGGCACACCGAGAGGATCCACCTTCACTACACCTCAACGACCAACGCCTCAACAACACACTCCTTATAGAGGACCACAACACCAGCAACAACGTCGACCGCAGCGACAACAATTTAGATCTGTTCAGCAGAACAAACCAGGGTTCCAGGCCAGTGGGCCGTCAACTTCTACTTCAGGTACCAGGAGTACTGGACCGAAGACAGGGTGTTGGACATGTGGAGAGCCACATTACCAGCATGACTGCCCAGTTGATAGGACCAAAGCATCTAGATCAACTGGACCCATTACCGTGGGAGATTTGGGCAAGGCCCATCAGATTCATGCAGCGGTGAATAACCGCCAGGAAGAGAACCAATCGACTATGCTCGAGACGTCAGGTACTGTCACCGACCAGACCCTTAGTATTTTTATAGATCTAGGTGCTACAAAGATTTTTATTTCTGGTGCAAAGCTAAAAAGAATTAAGGTAAAGGAAGTCGAATAGGATGAGTTTAGCTTTGTAGAAATGGCTTTGGGAGCCAAACAAAAGGTTGGAGGAAATGTTACGGGCTGTAACCTTAACCTGGGAGAGTTTTTCACAAGGGACAACTTGTACGTCACGATCTTAGGGTCTTATGATGTCATGATCAGTATGGATTGGTTGGAATCGCATGAGGTGATACTTAACTGTAAGACGAAACGGTTGAGCTTGGTCGATGAGGAGGGACAAAGATGCGTGATTGTAGGTCAGAACTAGGGAGTCTCCCTAAGGTTCGTCTCTTCCCTACAACTACGAAAGAGCATGTGCAAGGGATGAAAGCTATATATGATCCTTGCGTTAAACGAAAAAGGTGTGGCAGAAGGACTGGAAAACCTTTCGGTAGTACGAGAGTTTGTGGACATCTTCCCAAAGGAGTTACCAGGGTTGCCACTTAAGAGGGAGTTGGAATTTACCATCGAACTAAAACCAAGAACTGAACCAATAACGAGAATGCCTTATCAGATGTCGACCTCGGAGTTATAGGAGTTGAAAATGCAACTGAAGGAGTCGATAGATCTAGGACTTATACATCCAAGTGTGTCACCGTAGGGTGCACCTGTGATTTTTATATGAAATAAGGATGGATCATGGAGACTCTGCATTGACTACCGTCAATTGAACAAGGCAACGATCAAGAATCAATATCCGTTGCCAATTATTAATGATCTTATTGATTAGATGAAAGGCACGATGATGTTTTCAAAGATCGACTTGAGATCAGGGTATCACCAGTTACAGATCAAAGATGACGACATTCCTAAGACTGCCTTTAAGACAAGGTTTGGACATTATGAGTTTACCGTTTTACTGTTTGGATTGACAAACACCCCAGGGGTATTTATGAGTTTGATGAACGGGGTGTTCCACGAATACTTGGACAAGTTCATCTAAGTATTCATTGACAATATTTTAATATATTCTCGGACGATGGAGGAGCATGATGAATACTTGTGCCTGATACTACAGTGTCTACGAGAGAACAAATTGTTTGGGAAGCTGTTGAAATGCTCGTTTTATCAATCGAAGATTCATTACTTGGGGCATGTCATATCCGACGAAGGTATTGATGTGGATCCAACAAAGGTCGAGGCTATCATGGAATGGCCTGTGCTGACAAATGTCCCAGAAGTGTGTAGCTTCATGGGCTTAGCAGGATACTATCGATGGTTCGTCAAGGGTTTTTCAAAGATAACAAATCCGATTACAAAATTATAGAAGAAGAACAAGAAGTTTGTTTGGACCGAGAAATGCGCGGAAGAATTTCAGAGGCTCAAGGAGCTGTTAACGACAACACCTATACTAAAGGTCCCTGACATGGACAAGGACTTCTTGGTATGCACTGGCACATCCAAAGAAGGATTAGGTGGAGTCTTTATGCAAGACGGTCATGTGATTGCTTACATCTCGAGAAAGTTGAGAAGGCATGAGAAGAACTATGCGACGCATGCTTTGGAGTTGTTATCCATTGTATATGCCTTGAGAGTTTGGAGAAACTATCTAATCAGACGAAATTTCGAACTAAAAATGGAACACTGTGGTTTACAACACATTTTTACGTAAAGCAACTTGAATGCGTGACAAAGGTGTTGGTCGAAATTGCTTAGCGAGTATGATTTTGAGATTTCTTACATAAAAGGAATAATGAACAGAGTGGTTGATGCATTGAGTCGGAGACCATGCATATTTTCGGTGATGCATCTTCAGACGAATCTCTTCATAGATGGAGAAGTTCTTATGTGGGCTAAGGGAGAAACCATAAATGAAGCAGTCGTCATCGGAAATGAAGAAAATGGCTTATATAAACTGAAGGGTCACCCAGAGACTGCCATGATCCATGCCATTGAAAACTCATGCGAACTTTGGCATAGAAGATTAGCCCACATAAACTACAAGGCTCTACCATACATATTCAAACCTGTCACAGGTTTACCAGAACTCAAGGTTGATCAAGAAGGCATATGCAATGGCTGTGCGCAAGGGAAGAACATCAAGAACCCTTTTCCAAAAAGGGACAACAAAGCGGAAGGAATGATGGAACTCATTCACTCAGATGTGTGTGGCCCAATGCCATCATCTTCCATTAGCGAGTATGTGTACTATGTATCATTTATTGATGACTATTCTCGCAAGACCTGGATATATTTCTTGAAATCTAAAGATGAGGTATTCAGTAAATTCAAGGAATTCAAAGCCTTGATAGAGAATCCTTCTGAAAGAAAGATTAAGATACTCAGGTCAGATAATGGAGGAGAATATACCTCAAAAGAGTTCGTGAACTTCTGCATAGATATTGGGATCAAGAGGGAACTCACTACTCCCTATAATCCTCAACAAAACGGTGTAGTTGAAAGGAAGAACAGAACAATTATGGAAGCTATAAAGACCATGATTCATGATCAAGATATTCCTATGTGCTTATGGGCAGAAGCAACAATGGCAGTTGTTTATGTGCATAAACGATTATCCCATAGCGCATTTGGGTTCAAGACCCCAGAATAAATGTTCACCGGAAAGAAGCCAGAGGTAAGCCATCTCAAAATATTTGGCTGTCCAGTGTTTATTCATATACCGAAAGAGAAAAGAAACAAGATGGAACCCTCCAGAAAGAAGGGAATATTTGTGGGATACTGTGAGGTCTCCAAGGCCTTCAAAATATACATACCTGGTCATCGCCACATTGAGATCAGCAGGAACGTGACCTTTGATGAAGAAGCAATGCTTAAGAAATCAAGAAGATGCTAGCTTGAAGAAGTATATGAAGAGGAACCTGTAAATCCCAGGATTGCAGAATCCATGAGGGAAGTTCCCAGAGCTGTAGAACTAGTAAGGGAAGTCGTAACTTCCCCTGATGAGGAGACTCTTGAAGACCACGATATAACAAAAGTTCAAGAACCTCCTCAAATGACCTTCTCCCATAAAAGAGAGCATGCTTGGGCAAGAGATATTATTCAAGATGGAGAGAAGTATGGTGTTCCAGAAGGAACCACGAGACAGGTGTAAAGACCAAAACCATTCTCCAGTTACATGGCTTTGATGTGTGATCTCCTAGATGAGGAGCCTACCTACTTTGAAGAAGCCATTCAGAAGAAGGAATGGGAAGATTCCATGACAAAGGAATACCAATCCATAATAAAGAATGATGTATGGGAAATAGTTCCCAAACCAAAAAGTAAGGATGTGGTATCATCAAAATGGCTCTTCAAAATAAAACATGTTGCTGATGGAAGTATTGAGAAATATAAAGCAAGATTTGTCGCTCGTGGCTTTTCCCAGAAAGAAGGCATTGACTATGAAGAGACATTTGCTCCTGTAGCCAAATACACTTCAATTAGAACCATCATAGCTCTTGCAGCTAAGATAAAATGGAAGCTGCACAAGATGGACATGAAGACAACTTTTCTGAATGGTGTTATCGAAGAGGAAGTGTATATAGAGCAACCCCAAGGATTTGAGATTGAAGACAGGAAGTCTCATGTCTCTAGATTGAAGAAATCCTTATACGGATTGAAGCAAGCCCATAGATCTTGGTATGGCTGTATAGACAATTTCTTGACGAGCTTAGGCTTTACCAAGAGTAAAGCAGACTCAAATCTCTACTTCAAAATTATGGATAATGAACCAGTAATCCTACTACTGTATGTGGATGACTT
>JZKD02S2191485.1:0-10447 GCA_000966675.3 Picea glauca | reverse complement strand
GAATTTTGTGGACCGTTACATAGCCTTCAAACCACTATTTTGTGGCACTTTGCATAGCTTCCAAACTGCGATTTTTGTGGCCCAATACACAGCCTTCATACCACGATTTTCGTGGCACTTTACACAATATGCAACCACGATTTCTTGGCAAATCACACAGAGTTTACCCCACGATTTTTGGGGCGAATTACTCAACTTTCACATAGCGTTTCCCATAATGATTATTGATTGGACACCTAACTGTGATAGACCACGATTTTACAGCTTCATCAATCAATAGATTGGTTAATGTACAACGAATTTATTCAATGGAATGACAACCGATTAATTCTTGCGTTTGTGACTGTGTAACAACTGCGTTTTTCTTGACTGTGTAATTGGTTGGGCGTAATTATTTCATTGTATGCCGTGTATGAACACGATCTTCCTTTTTGGTATGAATGATTGACTGCCGACGATATCCTGTAGTGAATGGACAACGACTTACCATTTATTATAGACAACAATTTACCATTTTTGTTGACAACAAGATATATATTTAATTCCTTGCTAAATTCTTTTATATTTGTTAACCTTTTTAAGACAACAATATCACGACAACGATACATATTTTAACTTCTTGCTAAAGTCCTTTTTATATTTGTTAATCCTGTGTAAAAGACAACGATATAATTGATTGTTTAAAGGACATCAAATCATATGGTTTGATAGACAACGATTTTATTAATAAGCATAGTGACAACGATTTTATTAATAACATGTTGATAGCATAGTGACAACATATTTTATTAATGACGATTTTATTAATAACATGTTGATAGAATAGTGATAACATATTTTATTAATGACGATTTTATTAATAGAATATTGGTAAGTATGTTGACAACGATTTTACTCACAGTCAGATGATACCATATTGACAACGATTGATAGCATATTGATAGTCAACAATTAGACAACGATTTGAATACAGTAATAATTATCAATAAATACGATAATAAATACAACAATTATAGTAATATCAACATACAGATTATATAGATAGTGATTTTAAATGCGTTCCTTAGATAACAATTTTATTATATTGTTTCAGTTTAAAGATAGCATACTCAATTTTTAAAGACATTTGTTTATTGTTTTAAAAGACATGTTTCATATTTGTTTCAGTTTACATGATAACAAATTCCTCCTTAGGAAAATACGTATCTGATATTGGAATTGGAAAATAACTACAATGAACTAATTGTTGATAATAATTATTTTAATGTGTATAGATTGATGTATGTTTGCAATAGAATTGTTGTGCAAGGAATTTAATGTGTTGTATAAATGTTATAGTCATCAGTTTCCCTTGCGTCTTGTTGACTTGTCGATTGGGTGCTTGGGTTTTTTGTCATGTGGTTGACAGTTAATTCGGTCTCCTAGCTCGTTGAATTTTTCTTGGGTTATTGGTCTAGATGTGTTGTGTTGCGCCTTGGTTACTGTCATGCCTATCGCCTGATGATGACATGATTCCTGATGAGGGGATCATTGCGTGGCCTGATGGATAGAGGTGAATGATAACCTGGTTGGAGTCTGTGCTTCCTAATGTGGGTGTTGTTCGTTGTAATTGATGTTGGTACTTGATTCTGTAACGCCTCAATGCATTGGTTTGCGTGCCGTAGAGGTTTCTAGTTACTGGTCATCGAAGCCGTTGCTTCAGATGGTTGATGTTGTCCTTTATCTTGCAGGTGTTGTCTTTCTTGTGTCGGGTGGGTAGTCATTTTTATCTGTCTATTAATTATCCCATGTTTCGTCCAGTTGCCTGATGTGCTAGTGTCTAAGTCATTGTTTACTGTTGCTTGATCTACGTCCGTTGTGTTCGTTGTCAAGTTGCGCTGTTTAACTGTTGTCGTTGTTGCCGTCTTGATTTAAAAAAAAAAATCACTTTTGTGTTGTGTTGCATGTAATCGTAATGATGGGGCCGCTACATATGGTATCAGAGCCGGTTCAACTCGCGACTTGGTATCACTACGGATTTCGTTGATTTGATTTTTGATTATTAGGTTGCTAATTAAATTCATTTGTATTCGTGCATGTAATCATGGTTAGAGAACGTCACAGAGGTAGATGACGAGGTGTGAGGGGAGGAGGCGTGATGGCCCTAATATCATCCACGCCTGAGGGGTCTAACCCCCAGGGATACAAACAGGTTGTTGGGCAGGAACATATAGTGGTGGGTGATGTGGTTGGGTTGATGAGGTCCTTTCAGCGGATGTCTGAGGCATTGATCAACCATTTGGATAGAGATGATGATCCATATTTTATGAGCAATGACTACAGATTATTAACAATTTCTTAACACAAAATAACAGAGATACAATAAAACTGGTTTTCTATTCAATAAGGAAATAAGCTGAAATTGTAAAATGTAGTGGAAAACAAGCTCGCTGGAATGGTGGTGGCTTATCTCTGAGAAGAGTTGTGACAGCTGTGCTCATTCGCAAGAAGATGATTACAATGAGGCTCTCAAGGAATTTTTACAATAAACAGGAATGTCAAAAACCCTAGACATCCAAAAACCTAACCCTAGGATATGAAGCGCCAAAAGTCACATGGGCCCCCTTTGGGTAAGTTAGTACATCAACTTCTTGGGGTCGTAACTTTTGCATACAATCTCCGTTTTAGGCACACGATAGCTCATTGGAAAGGTATCATCAAGGACATTCATTTAGGGGGCTCAATCAGAGCCTTCAACTATCATTGAGAACCTTGATCCCGAAAAACCTTCATTTAGGCCCTCAAAATGGCCCTGGAAGTTAAAAACTACTAAAAATAGTAAATTACCAAAATTGCCAGAAAATTGTTTTGAGCCAGTTGGTAAAGGTGGGTGGCCACTGATATCCACCTGGATCAATCCTCCCTCCTTAAGAAGAAATGGTCTCCATTTCATTGAGTTCTCCCATCAGATGAGGAAATTTCTGCTGAATTTGGCCTTGGGTGAGCCACTTGCCTTGGTGTAGGAGCTGCCCTGCTTTGACGACTCGATAAAGCTGAATCCTCTGCTGTTGAGTGCCCTTGATATGTGTGTACACAATCTGATAAATGGATGCCTATTGTATGCAGTCGGAGTTGATCTCTGTTGGTGTCAGTTGTTCTGCTACTTCTGAGGTGCCAATAATGGTGGGAACTAAGGGCAAAGGAGATCCACGTTGAACACTGGGTGCATGCCAAGGAAAGGAGGAATGTTGAGATCAAAAGCATTATCCCCCACAACCTTGGTGTTGGTTTATGGCTCATAACAGAGTGGGAAAATCTTCCGATGGGGTCTTGTAAGGCGTTCTTTCTGCAAGTGAAACCAAACTTTGTCGCCCACTTGAAACTTATGTGGCACCCGATATTGATCATGGCACTGCTTGTACTTGTCATTGGACTTCTGTAGGATATCCTGAACCTGTTGGCAGATGTGCTGGATCCGCTCAATGAACTGGGTGGCTTTGTCAGCTTTAGTTGGAGCAGGAGATGAGTCGGTCGAGGTGATTGCAAGGGGAAGTGCAACATCTATGGGACCCAATGGTTGGAATCCCAACCCAACCTGAAAGGGGTTGTGGCTGGTTGATCTATGCAGGGATCGGTTGTAGCTATGCTAGACATAGGGAAGGCTCTCATCCCATGTGTGAGGGTGCTTGGAATTATACATGCGAAGGATATGGAAAATCATTCAATTTACGAACTCGGTTTGGCCATCTGTTTGGGGGTGGAAGGACGTAGATTTGGTGAGATTGGTGTCAAATAGTGACCAGAGGCTCGACCAGAATGTGCTAAGAAATCGACTATCCTGATCTAAGACAATGGTTTTTGGGATTCCAAAATGTACCCAGACTCGTTCAAAGAATAGATTGGCAGTGGCCTCTGATGTGATGCTCTTCTTGCAGACAACCGGAATTTCCATCTTAGAAAAGTGATCAAAAACCACAAGAACATAGTCATTTCCCCGCTTGGTTGATGGGAGGCCCGACATGTAGTCCATTGAGATGGATTCCCATGGCCTGTCAGGAGTAGGGAGAGGGGTGTACATGCCCTATTTATTAGTGGTCGATTTGACAATAGCACAGGCAGTGCAAGACCTGATATACTTGCTGACGTCTTGTCGAAGTTTCGATCAGTAGAAATGTTTCTGTAGCATCGCCACTGTCTTTTTGACGCTGAAGTGTCCTGCCACCCGAATATAGTGGGCTTCCTAGATCAGCTTCGCTCCCTCACTTGATGGAACACAGATATGGCCCAAAGGACACAACAAACCATCCCCAAAATGGAAATTATCGACAACGACGTTTGCACCCAACTTTTGGTAGGTGGTGGCGAAGTTCGGGTCTATCTCATAGTGTTGGGGCCATCCAAAGGTCTCAAGGCCGCAAGATTCTAGCACCATGGTGAGTGCCGTGACTAGCGGTCTACTGAGGCAATCACTGACGCGATTGGTGCTTCCTATTTTATACTTGATGTTGAGATGGAATTGATGCAAGTATGTGAACCACTTTTGATGGCAGTCATTCTGCAATTTTCCTCGTGTCTGCATGAATTCTAGTGGCTTATGATCAGTGTGGATGTCTGTCTCCTTCCCAAGAATGTAATGTCTCCACTGGCAAAAGGTTTTCATAATGGAGTACAGTTCTTTGTCATAAGTAGGGTACTTATGGAAAACATCTAATAGTGTCTCACTATGATAGGCCACGGGGTGGCCGTACTGAGTGAGAACGACGCCCACAACATAGTTTGAAGCATCTATCTTGATCTCAAAGGGATGCTGCAGGTCTGGTAGTGAAAGTACTAGGGTTGAGCACAAGCACTGTTTTAAATCATTGAACACTTGTTGTTGGGACCGTCCCCACGCAAATTTCGCCTTACCACCACCCCTGGTTATTTGGCTGAGGGCCGATGCAATATGGGAGAATCCCAACACAAACCTGCAGTAGAAATTGGCAAGGCCTAAGAATCTCCGAAGCTCAGTGAGTGTGGTTGGGGTTGGTCAGTCATGGATGACTTGGATCTTGGCTGGATCCATATGTACTCCATACTGATCAACAATGTAGCCTAGGTAATGGACCTTGTCCATGCCGAAGGATCATTTTTCCAAGTTGGCGTATAGCTTGTGCTGTCACAGGGTGTGCAGAACCTGTTGAATATGCTGTAAGTTTTCGGCCCAAGTCTTCCTGTAAATGAGAATGTCATCCATATACACCACTACAAAAGTATTAGTGAATGGTCGCAGGATATCATCCATCATCCTCATGAAAGTGGCTGGAGCATTTGTCAAACCAAAGGGTATGACCAACCATTCAAAAAGGCCTTCCTTTGTCTTGAAGGTGGTCTTCCATACATCAGTCTATTTTATCGAGACCCGGTGGTAGCCAAACTTCAGATCAATCTTACTGAAGTATTTTTCCCCCATGAGTTGATCAAGGAGGTCATCGATTCGGGGAATCGGGTACTGGTTTTTGATTGTGATTTTATTCAGAGCCCAGTAATCAATGCAGAGTCGCTAAGTTCCATATTTCTTCTGTACCAACACGATTGGGCTCTTGCAAGGTGATGAGCTGGGATGGATGTGCCCCTTGTGGAACAATTCTTAGATCTGTCGCTTGATCTCCTTAGTCTATAAAAGAGAGTGGTGATATATTAGCCCATTGGGAAACAATGAGTAGGGGGTCAGATCGATGGGGTGCTTGACCTGGTAGTGCAGAGGTACCCCGATAGGTGAGGAGAATATATCTGAATATTATTCCATGACCTTATCTACTTGATTCTGTTGTGTGGAGAGGTCGGTCGTAGAGACCCTAGATGTGGCTGTGATATTTCACTCATTCTGAGAGAGAATCACGAAGAAGACAAACTTCCCTGTCTGAGAGATGACCATCCTGCATTGCTTGGCGAAGATCAAGGAAATATCACTAGGTGGGACTGCCTCGGGCATCCTGTACAATTTCCTGTTCAAAGTAATAATAACACTACAAGGCCTAGACTCATATACAACATGAAATTTCCATAAATAAGGTTGGCCCAAAAGAACATCACAAACATCGAGAGGAACAACATCACACAATGCCTCGTCTTTGAAGGGCTTGATGCCATATGAAAGTTGACACTGTTCGCTGACATGGAGATCGCTTCCTTGGAAGAGCCATCAAATGGTATAGGGTTGTGGGTGCGGCATTGTCGGCAGGGCCAACTGCTTGACAACCTTTGCTGAGATGAGGTTCTTCTGGGTACCGCTATCAACGATGAAGTGCAGTGGGGTGCCTTTTACCCACATTTGTGAATGGAAGAGGCACTCTCCTTCTTCTAGCTCATCTGGTTCACCAGGATAGAGCTTGGTGGTAGCAACGGTGGCATTGGGTTCCATGTCAATGATCCATCTTCCCCTTTCTGGTTCTGAATCAGAGTCAGAACCCACATCTAATTCATAGGATTTCACTTCGGCCACCAACGACTGCTTTAAGCGATAGTCAACAGTGTTATGCCAAGGGATCTTATGGAATTCGCACCACTTTCTGGTATCTTTCTTTGTCTTTTTGATGTCCTTCTTTTCTTATGTCTTGGATTGGTTATCCTGATACTTTCCTTTGTTCTGTGGGTTGGGGCCTCCCTTTTCGGGCTTTTCCTATGAGGGGTTCTCGGGCCCAAATTGCTGCGTATTTTGTTTGAGCTTCTGCTCGATTTTGATGGCATATCAGTAGGCCGCGCCCAAGGATGAGATGTCAGAAAATTCCATTTTAGTATGGATGTATCTATGTAGAGAACCGTGATACTTGAGCACCAAATGTCGCTCCGTATCTTTGATACCCATATTGGTGCGCAAGGTATGGAAGATATTTTTGAAATCTGGCACTGCTTGGTCTCTTTCTTGCCACAGTGTGTCCATTTGGTATAAAGTTGTCATAACTTCTGAAAGGGTAGTATTGTTACTTAATAGCATCCTTGAAGGATTCCCAAGTGGTCGTGACTGTAAATAATGAGGGTTCCTCTATTTCCTTTTGCTCACAAAAATTTTCCCACCAATCTTTGAAATGGAGAACGACTTTGAGGAGCACAAAAGTAATATTTTCTCTATTCGAAAATTTATGGAGAGAAAAATGCCCTTCTAGTAGATTCAACGACTTGTCTACAACATCTACGTCTATCTAACCTTAAAATATAGGAATATCGAAGTTTATTTGTACCTTGAAGGGGGTAGCACCTCCGCTCGAAGAAGATGCGTCACCTGTTGGTAGTCGTCGAAGGATTTGTGCGAAACTATCCATCATCTCATTCCTCTGTTGCGTGAGGGCTTCCTCAAGCAAAATTTTAAAAGGATCTCCTATCCCGTCATCTTTATTTTATGCCACCATGAGAGGTCGCTTGGGCATGCGAGAGCTTTTGTCCTCAAGAGAAACAAGCTCGAGACCCAACTCTTTGTACTCTGACCTCATTGGGGACATGCATTAAGATGACAAGGAGCAAACCACTCTGATACCACTGATCCAGATTTTATGAGAAGAACGAAATGAATACATATTATTAACAGGTTCTTAACACAAAATAACGGAGATACAATAAAATTGGCTTTCTATTCAATAAGGAAATAAGCTGAAACTGTAAAATGCAGCGAAAAACAAGCTTGCTGGAATGGTGGCGGATTATCTCTGAGAAGAGATGTGACGGTTGCGCTCATACGCAAGAAGATGATTACAATGAGGCTCTCAAGGCGTTTCTAAAATAAAAAGGAATGTAAAAAACCCTAGACATCCAAAAACCTAACCCTAGGAGATGAAGCACCAAAAGTCATGTGGGCCCCGTTTGGGTAAGTTAGTACATCAACTTCTTGGGGTCGTAACTTTTGCACACGATCTCCGTTTTAGGCGCACGATAGCTTGTTGGAAAGGTATCATTGAGGAGATTCATTTAGGGGGATCAATCAGAGCATTTGAATACCATTGAGAACCTCTATATTTAAAACCCTTCATTTAGGCCCTCAAAATGGCCCCAGAAGTTAAACGCTGCTAAAAATAGTAAATTACCAAAATTGCCAGAAAACTGTTTTGAGCCAGTTGGAAAAGGTGGGTGGCCACCGATATCCACCTGGATTAGATGAGGCCAGGGCGCCGACACCCATTGAGGTTCCACCGTGTGCTCTGGTTGGTACTGGAAGCATTCACCGCGAACTCAAGAAGGTCAAATTTCCCGAGTTCTTTGGTGCCCCGGACGACGCAGCCGGCGGGACATGGTTGGAGAATATGGCGATGTGATTTGAACTTCGTGACTATACCTCCAACATGAAGGTCTGCATGGAGATCTTTCAATTGAAGGGAAGCGCTCTTCTATGGTGGAAGACACTCTTGCCACAATTGAACATGGTTGTCTAAGACGTGTCATGGGAACTGTTCGAGGAATGGTTCTGAGAGAGGTACCTATCGGAGGAATTCATTGAGCGTCAACTCAACGAGTTCAATGCCTTGCGATAGGGCGAACGTACGGTGCCTATTTTATGGAGCTACTTCGGTATGCTCCACACCTAAATACCAAGAAACTTAAGGTCAACAGGTTCATGTTTGGCCTTAATGTCAGCATGCATGCAAAGGTTAGGATTCTGATGCCTCAAACCTTGCATGATACCATTCAAAAGGGCCTCATAGTAGAAGAGGATATTATCAGTGAGGTTCAGAGAAGAACTCCAGCGAGACCAACAGGGCAGGTTGTTAAATTAAATATTAGTT
This sequence comes from Picea glauca, assembly GCA_000966675.3. Lineage (NCBI taxonomy): Eukaryota > Viridiplantae > Streptophyta > Pinopsida > Pinales > Pinaceae > Picea > Picea glauca. Next base: position 1,715 of record JZKD02S2191485.1, on the reverse strand, counting down.
TATAATGGTCAATTAGAAATTAGACATAGGCATTAATAAAGTCAAAGTGACTTTAGGTTAATTTATTTGATTTTAGGTTATATTTTCACTTTATCCCACATTCATAAAGTGGTTTGACTCTACTTGATTGTAACCTATATAAGAAAGTTATTTGCTCTCTTATTTCATTGATTGAATAAAGACAGATAACCTTATTCAAGTTATCTTGGTTTCTGTGTGTGCTCGATTTTTGTTACATGGTATCAGAGCGAGGTTAGGGACACGTAGTCTGGGAGCACGTGAATACCTAGGGACTGCTACCGGCAGTGACAGATTGAGGGATCGCCAACATAACACACTTAAGGAGATGAAAGGGTTTCGGATCAGCCGGAGCCGGGTTCATTTGATTTTTTAGTTTTAAAATCTAGATCGGTCTGTTCTTACCCAGATTGGTGCCCAACTTCGAAGATCTGGTGTGTTTTTTTTACTGCTAATTTCTTGAGTTAGCAGATTTGAGGAGAAATTGGTTGATTTGGAGCTGGTTGAGGGTAGATTGCAGGTATTTTTCCATTATTTATCTGCTAAGTTCAGTATTTTACGATCATCTATGGCTACATTTACCAACATCATGTTGGAAGGAAACCAAAATTTCTCTGGGAAGAACTATAATACCTGGAAGCAACCCATGTTGGCCATTTTTGCATACTGGTGCCTGTCAGATGTTGTTCTGGGCACAAGTCCTTGTCCCATGGTTGCAGGTAAAGACCAGGACAAATTTGATGGCCAAGATAGAGAGGTCGTGATGTTGATCAAATTGTCCGTGAAAGATGAGATGCTACCCGAGGTTCATAATGGGAAAACTGCTGCAGCGATATAGAAACAGTTGAAAAAGACCCATGATATTTTAGATAAGGGTCGAGCATTCTTTTTAAAGAATATGTTGTTCTCGATCAAGATGAGTGAGGGTGCCTCTCTCCAAGAGCACTTACTCAAGATCAAGGACATCTCGGAGCAGTTGGAGGCCATTGGTCGAAAGATCGCAGAAGAGGACATGGTGGTGATCACGCTGAATAGCTTGCCAAGGTCCTACGAGCACTTCATTGAGACCCTGAACATCACAACTACAGACGTTGACCTAAATTTTGGAGAGCTATCCAATAAGCTCTTGCAACAGGACAGGTGGAAGAAGTAGTTTAGGAGCAACAGTGAGATAGACAATTCAGAGCAGGCTTTCCAGCCAAAGCTAAAGGCAAAGGCAAATGGAAAAGGAAGCCTGGTCTAGGCAATGATGAGGATGCCACCAAAAGCCTGAAGACCATCACTTGTCATTACTGTGGCAAGACTGGCCATATGAAGAAGCACTATAGAAAGCGGTTGGCAGATCAGAAGCACAACCACGGAGGGTCTCAACAGAAGGCCCATGTCACAGAGCACACAGAGGAGAAGGAGGCAACCTTCTATGCCTTTATGGCCTGTACACAAGCAGATCATTCCAAGTCATCTACTTGGTTTGTTGATTCAGGTGCATCCATACATTTCACCAATTGGAAAGCTTGGTTCACAGAGTTTACACCTAGTCCATCCAAAGACTTGGTGATCTTCGGTGAAGGCGCGGAGTATCATATAGTCGGCAAGGGGAATGTTCATATTTCCTTTGGAGGAAAGATGCTTATGTTTCTCAATGTCCACTATGTGCCAGGTATGGAGCTTAATCTTCTCTTAGTTAGTTAGATTAT
>JZKD02S2191474.1:23399-40768 GCA_000966675.3 Picea glauca | reverse complement strand
ATTCATCTTCTCAAGTGTGCAGTGAGTGGGGTGCATCATCCATCCTATGGGATTCAAGCCCCTATGAAGGTCCAACTGACCTAGTCCCTCCATGTAAAATATTTCCCTTGGAAAGGTCATATAATACTCCCTACAAGGGTCCATAAGTCACATGTGTCATTTCAAGTAATCCAAATTTAATAAAATAACCACCCAAACATGTCAAATATGCCCTTTTTAAAATAAAAAAAATTCTCAAAGGCCTTATATAACTTGCCAAATTTAAGTATGGGATGGTTGACATGGTGTCCTGTTAGGTAGGTCTTACCCAATTCAAGGAGTGTTTTCAAATAAGATCTTCAATAGGTCATGTAAAAGAGTATAAGTTGGATGGGGGTGTGACTTTTGGGCATGAGTTTTCTTGACATAAAAGAGTTATATTTTCTCATTTATGGGTGCCTTTGTAGAGGGTGTGCTACATCCTCATTTGTAATGCAACATTTTTACAAGCCCTTAATTTTCCTTTAATTTATTATGGTTCATAGAATTGAGTGCTATGTGAAATGGAAAGTAAAGAGAAAATCTATTCCACTTGAAGCTAAGAACACACAGAGTGTCATGTGCAAGGAAAGTAAAAGACACTGCAAAATGTTTTCCCTCAACAAGGGGGACATTTATTAGTTATGTGTTTTATTTTACAGGTACTTGACTTTATGGAGAATCATTTTATTTCTCTAAGGACATTAGGGCATGAATATAGAGAATAATATATGGATTTTATATTTTTCCATCTACAAATATTTAGTCATTTATCCCTTTCTTCCTATGAAATGAGGTATAAACCCTTCTTGGGTCAATATTCCCGAAAACCCAAAAGATGAGGAAACAAAGGGGAATACGCATGGAAAATTGTAAGTATGGATGGGAATGGTATGTTGAACCTTCAAGGATACCCCCTAGTAGCAATCCTTTTCTCGAGGGTGACCCACTTACTAGGAAAACATGTCAACCACCAAGGTGAAAAGAGGAAAACGACATAATTTCCAAGGAAACATTTTCAAAATAAAGAAACTATCCTTTGAAACATGTTCAAATGCTTCAGTTATTAAAATTACACTTACCATGATACCATAATTGTTACCTCATGGAGAAATACCTTTTGTCCTATGGGGAGCAATCTAGTGTGGTGGACATTGATGATGCCAATAAATTGTGATGTGTAGTAATAAGAGGGGCTCTGTCTACTCATTTGGCTCTCAACACTCCATGTCTTCAACTTGTAGGCCTCAATACATAATCTCCTTAGTTACCCCTAGAAGTGGGGGGTAACAAGACTACTTGAATACTAGATAATTACCTATGTGTAGTGTAGCATCCCCATCCCTGAAATAGGCAATGTCACCCCAAAATTCAAAACTCTAATACCATTTTATTTAAATTATTATCCTTTGGAAATATACATATTAATGAAAAATAAAAACAAGTATATATACAACATATTCAAGAAAATCCATGAAAGAAAACATATAAATAATAACACAACACATAAAAGAAAACACATTATTGACACTTAGATTGGTAAAAATTCACAAACAACATGAAGTCCTTCCACGTTCCTCCCAGCCTTAGACCACACTACTCATAAATATTAGTAGTGGTTCACCCCCGAGCTAGGGATAAAAATCCACCTAGGTGATTCTTAACCAATATAAGGTCTCTTAGAAAATAGAAAGACTCGGACTCAGGTGTCAAATCTAGTAGAAAACTTATAGTCCCTCATTCCCCGCATGCCTATCCCACCCTAAGAAGTGTGCCCCTTCTTCGATCACCCCACTTCCTTTTTAGGGATTCAACAACATGCTAGAAATGAAGTCTCAGATCCATGTAGCTACAACTTGGCACATTGGGAATCAATTTCTAGCAGTTTTCTCACCTGGAGAGAATGCTCATGGGCTTGAAACCCACTTCCTCAATATCCCATGGACCTGAAAACCCACCTCTTCAATCCAGTTCCAAATATTTCCATGGTACAAGTACAAGTATAGGTGATGGTGGCATGAAGATATGGATGAAACCAGTGTCGTGAGGTTTGAATGATGATGAAATCCCCTAAAAATGAATTAAGTCTCCCAAATGTATGTGCATGTTACCAACTTGAAACTTATCATCTTGGAAACTAAATGGGTCCCCCACATGGACCCACCACATGGTGATACGTTCCCCCTTATAGACTTAGGATAAAATGAATTATCCCATACTTTATACTTTATATTATAGGAATATTAATAAAATATTCCTTTAAGCTTAAGCCCCCTTAGCTTAGCCTCTTTTTCCTAGACTTTTATCCCATGCCTTTCCCATTCTAGTGTATTTTTATCCCCCCATACTCTTTTATATGGTTGGTCTGCAACATTGACATTTTTTCATTAAAAACTGAGTGTGATTACATTTTACAACTATAGGGTCACTGGACTTTTAGCTTCTGGCTCTCTAGCCTAAGAACCACAAAGGAACTCTGGCCTCAAAATAGATATATACAAAGGCACTCTCGCCCAAATATCTTGTATCACTAGCCTATATGTATATTTACATTTACATTTACAATTGGGGTTTGACTTAGGGGTATTATATTCCCATCTCCCTTATTTATGCACTATCCTCGGTGCAGTATATACACATATACAATCAAAACTTCAAAATTCCTCAAAAAAATGAATATACTTGGATTGAATAGCATCCTCAGGATAATACCAGGTCCATTTGACCTTATAATCCTTATGGATTGATTCTGTAGTTTCTTGATATTTCGGTCCAATATGGAAACTGGTTGCACTTGAAAGTCTCCTTCTTTCTCCACCTGAAACACATTCCAATCAATGACATTATTAGCATCAGGTACATACATTTTAAGAAAGGATACATGGAATACATTGAGAATACACATGGATGCAGGTAGTGAAATCATGTCTAAAATAAGACCAATCCTCTCTAGGATTTCAAATGTCCCACAATAACGTATTGTCATCTTTGAGAAATTTCCCAACTTTAGGGATGTTATATTAGCCTTTACTTTCAAGAAAACATGGTCACCTACTTTAAACTCTCTATGAGTTATTCACTTATCAACATAACTTTTCCTCTTTTCTTGGGTAGCCTTTAAATTCTATTTTATTTTCACCATTTGGTCTTCCATTTCCTTAAGTAATTATGGCCCAACCATTGCTCTATCTGTTGAATTTTCCCAACTCACTAGTGTGTTTCACTTTCTTCCATAAAGTTCCTCAAATGGGATCATCTTTAGAGATGATTGATACCCATTGTCATAAGAAAACTCAACCAAATGAAAATAGTCATACCATTTTGATGGTTTATCCATCACATACATCCTTAGCATGTCTTTGATCACTTGCTTGACCCTTTCTATTTTCCCATCTAACTCTCAATGATATGTTGTGCTAAAATTCATATCCATCCCAAATCCTATGAAAAACCCTTTCCAAACTTTTTATGTAAATTTGGGATCTCTATTAGATACAATTATCTTGGACACACCATGTAGCCTAGTAATTTCCTTCATAGAAATATCAACAATGTTGGAGGCCTTATGGGTCAGCTTTACTGGAATAAAGTTGACAACTTTAGTAAGATTATCCACCACTTCCATGATGGAATCATGTTGCTTGTTTATTATGGGAATTTTGGTGATGAAATCCATTGTTACAACTTCCCATTTCCACTTAGGAATGGGTAATTGCTATATAAAACTATTTAGGGGTTTGTTCTCAGCCTTGAAATTTTGGCATTCCAAACACCTAGAAATAAAATAAACCACTTATTCCTTCATACATGGCCAATAATATTATCTCTTGATAGCTGCAATAGTTTGTTGGTAACATGGGTGCCTAGTAGTGGGTGCCTAGTAGAAGGTACATTATGCATTTATTTTAATATCAATTTTTTCAACACCTGCGAATTTGGCACACAAATTCTACCCTTGTACATGGCAATTTCATCCTTTTCCAACTTATAGTCTTCAATTTTCTACTGCAATTTACCTTCGTAAAAATTTTCCTTTATTTCCATGTATTATTGATTTGATTTTTCAACATCTAAATTTTTTTTATTTCAAATATGATTCGTACATGCTAATGGATGTAGCATGCATCTCATTCACTCTCCTCCCGATTTCATCAACCACATGTTCACCATAAATTGGTCATCTATATTTTCCCACTCTCAGAATAATGAAAAAATTGATATAAAAAAAAAATTGAACGATAACAATTTCATCGTGTAGCCGTCAGTCTCCTCTTTGTCACACATTTTTTGGATTCAAAATCCGATCTCGTATGATCAATATATCCAGGTTTTCATTTAAATAGTGATAGGTGCTTTTTCAATGGGGAACAAAGCTAATTTCTTGAAACTAGATTTAAATCTTTATGGGCCCTATTGGAGCTGCCTTTCTCTAAATTCACGAAGTATTATACTTAAGCCCAAAAAGGTTGGTTTTCGGGACTTCATTTGTTTCACATGTCTCCCCCCTAAAGTCGTAGTATTCCGACATGCGAAGTGGTGAAAACCTACCTAAGTTTAATCACCATTACTAAAAGACTAAGCAGGGATTATCATCTCTTAGTACCTCATACCCTCGCTCTCGGGAGTTACACGTTGAACGTTTCCCAAAACTCCAACTTGCGAAGTCGCGAAGTTGTGTTAAAGTTACCCAGGTTAGTATCAAGAAACAAGTCACTTTAAACCCTAGTCAGTTACTATCACAATTTTATTTTATTAAGCATCACCTTCATGACCCCGATCCCTGAAGTCACGATTTTCTTTTATTAAGCATGGATAATTAAAATACTTAAGTCAAATCACTTCTAATCTATTAGCTCACGCCATCGCGATTTTGCATTTTTCAGGCTTAGTGGCTAGGAGCGAAAACACCTGATGTGGCGAGCATCGAAAAGGGGATTAGCAACTAAGTGCACCAAATTGAAAGATCTAAACCAGATTAATTAGCACCTTAAACAAACTTTAACACATTCGGTTTAAGGATGAAGTCTTAAATGATCCTGCATTTTTCAATGTTACGACTTGTTAAGCATTTATGGCATTTATTTGAATTTGCAGTAAGGTGACATATAGTATGATCTCATTTTTACATATAAATATTTCAATTAAGAGATTTGACCATTATGTTGGAAAGGAAACCCATGCATTTAAATGACCAAGATAGAGAGTTTTTCCTTTATTATTTCAGTTTTCATTTCTATTTACGCACAGAACTATTTCACCAGGATAACTGTTGTTTGTTTTTTTCAATTTTTTGACAGGAGGTCCAGTTGCAAGTTTCTCTATCATGGCTCCATGAGAAACATCCAAGGCAGTTGTCGAGAGTTCAATTCATGGTTCAAATGTTGTTTTTGATACATCACCCTGGAGTATTAATGTTGTCAAGAACTGGTCATACGTTTCCAACATTATGCAATCTGAGTCTGTAAGTTGTTCCGATGATTCTAGCGACAATGAGAATGATGACTTATCGACCAAATACAAAATCGTCACCCAAGAAGAGATGCAAAAAATATCAGTCGACTTCTTCCCTATTTTGATATGATCAGGTGGGCACTGGACCATGTGGACATCCTGACCAAGATGATTATCAATGAGCAGAAGGTAACGATTGTGACTTTTAGGATAGAACATTTGCGGGAAATGTATAAATTGTCACCCACACCGAACCTCACTCACAATGCTGAATTTCTAGAAGGTTTCAAGAAGAAGGAGTGCGAGCAATATGCAAGAAGTTTTTTTGATCTAATCAAACATTGGGTCTCACACCCCACAAAATTTAGGGCTGACACTAACGAGATCTATTCAATCTCCTCCGTGGAGCTACAATTCAAGTACATAGCAATGATGGCTTGCAGGTTGTATGGGAGGGAGGACACTACCCATTTTTTCCTCCCATGGGTACCACTCATTCATACAGTTGTCTAGGGATTCTCCTTTGACTAGGCCAAACTTTTGTCTGACATTCTGACTAGTCGAATTACCGAATATCGAGCACAGAGAGAAAGTAAGAAATAAACTTCATTCTTTATGTATTCTTACATCATGGATGCCATCTTCTTCATGACACTCTTCCCACTAATGAAATGGAGTTGGGCTCCATCCAATACAGAGCCTATTCATGTTTACCACTTGAAGCTTTTGGAGGATAATTCCAAAAAATTCATCTATGAAATCTTCAACTGGGCAATGGTGCCATTGCACGCCACCATCTTCGGCCAGTCGTCGCCCAGGATTTTGGATAGCATCGCAACCAAACTGAGTAGAATGGAAGATTGGTATATAGAGGTGGAATTTTCATATATCATGGTTTTCATCACCTCTGTCCCTCCATATTCTCTACCGTTATTTTTTCTAGATAAGCTATTGTCTCGCGAGATCGTTAGGGAGACTGTGCTCGAAGAAATAAGCAAGGAGCTCAAAGGAGTATCAAAGAAGGTATCGTCACCCTTCCCCATTCATATTGGCTCATATTCCTTGTTAGATTTTGTCCATGCCAAAGCCGAGGCTATGGTTTTAGAATAAATGAAGCTGGTGGATATTGAGTTCAAGAAGCACGACCCTGGTAAGGTTGTGAGAAATTACCTAGCGAGTTATGGACTGAAGAGATATGAACATGAGGATTCCCCTCATGATGAAATATTCCATCGTATGAGGTCCTACTCGTAAGTCCTAAGTCGGATTCAAGCCCTACCACCCGGAGATAAGGTTGATTTCTTTAAATTCCAGGAGCACCGACATGTTGAGAAATACTGAGAAAGGGGGGGGTGAATCATTATTTTGAGCTATCAATAAAAATTTTCACTTTTCTTTTATTAAAAATCTTAATCTACTTTATAGAGACCAGTTGTTGTATATTCTTATGAAAACATTAGTGCATCCAGAGATCTTATTACGAATTTATTCATTCATCAGATGTCTATTAAGTAGTGATTCAGTGCAGTAATAACCAAATAAACTAACACTGATGAATAGGACACATGAACACCAGAATTTAAGGTGGAAACCCAAATCGGGAGAAAACCACCGCTGTTCTTGTCTCTGTCTTCAATGATTATTATTAAGAAAACATTCTACAACAATGTACTAGTGCAGACTCATACTAGTACGCAGGCTTCTACCTGCTGAAGGCTACAACCTTCTCTCATTTACCAGCCTTTCCTGGAAGGGAGCTTCAACCCCTTGACGATAACCCCAGTTTCTACTAGTAGATGGATACTACTGAAGGGTTTAACCCTCATACTCACTGCTGACCATGTTTCATTAATTTTCACACTGGATCAGGCAGTTTCATCTAATGGCTATGACAACAACAAAAATTATCTCTAGAGTAAACACATATCTACAGTCTGCCAGGCAGCTGCGAAAGCTTCCTAAACACACATTAAACAAATCAATAAACCTGGATATAATACCACAGCTCTCGTGGTTGTTAAAAACATGGCCAAGAACTCCCTGTCACTATAGATCTACCGCCCCACTGCCATAATGAGGTTCCTCCATCCACAAACCTTCCATGCAGCCTGCACAAATGACCTCAGTCACCTATCGATTATCCTCTTTGTTAGAAAAGGCATCGACCCCTTCTTAAACCCCTGGGTTCAGGAGCAGTTCAACGCTCATAGGGTCCCATATTTATTGCTCGGGGGAAATTGGACCCCCTTTTAAAATTTGAATTAACCCTACGTGCCCTTTTTGAATCGGATTTTGGGATTCCTTATGTATCGGTTTCTTTACCTCTTAAATTCGTGATTTTCGAATACCCGACTTCCACTGTACTCTTGACACACATTATCCCTGTTGGCTATAGGCCTTGGGCCATATGACCATCAACACATGACCTCGGTCAAACCTTTTATCGGGGTTTCGGCATTTTCGATGTCACCATGCACATGCCTACAGAATCCCCGATCCTCCGATCCCCGATTCTCCGTTGAAGGAAATCAACGGTCTAGATGTGATCTTGACTCAACAGTTTTGATTGAATCGCAATGTCGTGTTTCGAAATTTCAGGGTTTCTGTTGTAGTGTGTTCTTGCCTTTTTGAATTCGTGATCCCCAAAATTCTGATATGAGCTGCAATCAACGATCCTGATCCTTTCTGGATTTGATGGTCTAGATTCAATTGGGATTTCTTTCATTGCTATTTCACAATGCGCAAATCCCTTGTCACCGGGATCTCCGATTTCCCGACGGCGACCAATCCTTTGCCACGCGTCCTTCCATATGGATGGCTCTGATCTTTCTTGGTGGCCCACACACTATCTTTCGTATCGGGAAATCGAATTTCGCGATTTTGGGATTTCTGATGCACTTGTTCATAGGAGTCGCGAAACCTCGATTCTCGATTCTCCGATACAGGTTGTGATCAACGGTCCAGAACATTTCTTATCCAATGGATATGATTACATCGTGAAATCGCATATCGCGATTTTGGGATTTTCATTGTCATTGTTCACGGGACTCATGAAACTCCGATTCCTGATTCTCCAATGAAAAGAATCAATGGTCCAGATCTTCATGCTTGCTTTAACGACTGCGATCAAGTCGCGAAATCACATATCACGATTTTGGAGTTTTCATTGTCGAATGAATTGGGCATTTCAAAGTCCCGATCCCCGATTCTCTGATGGATTATCTCCCTCGCATCTTTTGCAGATCTGACGATTGTCGGGTATCTGCTTCCAATCTGATAGCGCAGATCACTTCTTCTACACACCAACTCTTGTGCTTAACATCTGCGCAGCTTCTCCCGATCCAACAGCTGTTGGGATTTCTGAGTGAGATTCGACGGCTCTTGGTCTCTTTCCTGTGCTCCTTGCGCGTATAAGAATGCTATGCCTCCTGAGCTTATTCTCCTCGAATCCTTAAAGGATTCTCACATCTGCGCACGATCATTTACCTCTCTGAACTTTGTCTTTTGTTTGCCTTTCATCCTGTAAAACATGCCAACAATCCTTTGTACATTCTTCCTGTACACATGTCATCTTCATTGCTGTACTTGCCATCAATGACAAGCATATGCTACCTGTTAACCATTTCTAACATGATGGAGTTGTCTCTCTCAGATTTTACAAGGTGAAACCCCAAAGCTCCTAGTTACACAGTAGATGGGGGTCAAATGTTTAAAGGATTGGAGTCCTAATAAGGAGAATAACCAAGAGAAAATAAGGGAATCTGGAACCTCAGAGCGAGGAGCTGAAATCCCCTACCAACAGAAAGCAAACCACGAAAAGGGTGTGTCAGGTAGCAGGTCCAAGGTCAAGAAGATATGCCCTCGAAAGGGTCAAGTGACTCACTACCGCTCATGTAAAACAAGCTGGCCACAGATGCTACCCCAAAACAACCATCCAGGGAAATCAGCAGTCTGATCGCCATTATTACACCCTTACAGTTCACAAAGGGGAATCCCAATCCGGGGTCGATTTTCAATGAAGAACTGACACCCATTTCTGTAGAGGAGCTGCCTCCTAACAAATTTTTCATTGATAAAAAAAGGAAGGTCATGGTGATACAAGGATTATATCAAAGGGAGGGCGTAGTGGCTAAAAAATTTAAAATCATGAAAGATGGAAAGGCCGTGAAAGAGGAATAATTCATAGACGAGATAGTAGGAACAATAGGGGCTTATGATACAACCAATCAGTACTCAGTCGGAACTTTGAAGGCCCAGTTGAAATGAAAGAACCTCTTGATCAGTAATTTAGAAGCTAAAATGGCTACTGCTGAAGAAAATTCCAGGGACGAGGTGAGAAAAAGCCTCGAGCAAGCCCGAATAGCCAATCTATAGGAGATCAAGAAACTCAGATATGACCTTGAGTAGGTGCACCAGTCGTCACAAATTAGCCAAAAATAGGTAAGCCAACAGGGGAAACAAATTATAGAGTTACAATGGAAATTAGATGTGGCTGAGAATAAGGTTTTAGACATAAAAATGCTCAGATCCCAAGCCACTGAAATTTGACATAAGGTATTAACAACTCAACAAAATTTTCTTGTAAAAGTAGGAACCATTCAAAACCACTTTCAGAAAATAGATCAAGTGTTAGAAAATATTTCTTTGAGAGAAAGAGAAGTTGGGGTAGCTCAGGTCACTTTCTAAGACGTTGTTATAGCTATGACGAAGATAGAGATGGTCGATAGTTCCAAGTTATCCATCACAGAACAAACTAGAGAAAATATCTTGCCGAAGGTCTGGGAGTAGAATATATCATAAAGCAGGGGGAAATCTAATGAAGTGATGAATTATTGTGAGGAAACGTTCACCTTGATAAGTAAAAGTTTGTTAGACCTTGACAAGGAAGGCAATGCTGGGATGCTGGGCAAAATCAATATAGCTAAACACATGTTGGACATCAAAGAAAATGTGGAGAAAGAAGAAGTGGAGATATCCCAGATAAACTAGGTCGATATGGTCCAAGTGGACAAATGGCTAGTAAATCCAAGTTTACAATTATGCTCTATCATCATGGAAGACCGAAAAGTAGGGAAAAGGTTGCCACAATTGGCGAAGAGTTGTTACACCTTTGAGGCAAGCAACCAAGAAGAGCCTATTGGTCACTATAATTTCTTATTTAACTAAACAATCAAGTGCTACATAAATTGTCAACCCAGGGAAGTCTGTTTATTTCAAAGGTAATCACACACTGTATATGCTCAATCTCAAAAGCAATCTAGAGTTGTAGTAAAAATACACTAATCACACCTTGCCTTGAACAAACTGAAGTTCTACTTTGAATTACAAGAAAGCAACCTACCTATTGCAGAGTTCAAAGTTTAAAGAAATAATTTTCCAAAGAATCCTAGGTTACATTAAGAAATAACAACCTAGGAAAGAAATCCTTCAAGATATTGTGAAAGGAAAGACCAACTATTCTGTAACAGAGAACATGACCCTATTCCCTAAGCAGGAATCTTCTGCACCTGTTTCTGATCATCACACTTTCATGAACTCATTACTAATTGAAATGATTGACACACACTGAAGGCTAACTATATCTTAACAGAGAACAGGACCCTATTCGCCAAGCAGGAATCTTCAACACCTATCCCTGATTATCACACTTTCATAAATTTACCAAACAGGATTGCTAACTAGAATGATTAATAGTTACCCAAGCATGAATTATATGAAAACAATGTAACAACAAGTAAAGCGGAGTTTCAGTAAAGTAGTGTTTCAGCAAAACAGAATTTAATCAAGGGATGAACCGAAATAACACTAACACACTACAAAGATAATGGGTGAATCTTGTGAATAAGGTGGGCCCTTCCTTCTCACAAGATTCCCCTGAAATGAAAGGAACTAGAGAGAAATGCTCAGAACAATATTTTATTCATCTATCAACTGCATCATATTACAATGTCTGAAGTAAAACACATCCTTCTCTGTAAATCCTTTCTTAGCCAAGAAGAAGGTCCTCTCTAATGATGATTTCCTCTTATTTAAAGAGGAGAATCCTCTCGATACAATTTGATCATCAAATTACATGTGTACATCTGAATCCTATTCTTAGTCAGATCTATTCTCTATACTGGAATAGGATATCCCGGTCTCCCATAATAGAATGCTATTACAATAGTTGAAAAGGTGATGAGTGAGGTGTTATTGTTGCGGCTGGAATAACAACTTCTTTATTTATCTTCTTGTTACTATTGTTGTATGTTGTTCTAGCATTGCAAATTGCGGGTTGTTTCAACAACGGGATTTGTGTTCTGACTGTTTCAGCAACGTGATCTCACACAGCAGCGATGCTTAATTCTGGCTCAAGGTGCGACTGTTGTAGTCAGTGTAACAGCTTTGTGTGAATTGTTGTTTCAACATTGTAGACCATGGAGAGTGTAATAACTTCTTATTATGTGAGTTTTTTTTCTAGCATCGTATACCACAGAGAGTGTAACAACTTCTTCTTGTGTGAGTTTTTGTTTCAGCATCGTAGACCACAGACTGTTTCAGCCACAGGGTTTGCGTGCTTTGACTGTTTCAACAACGGGCCTTTAAACACGAATTCTAATCTGCAGTTTGAACTGCTTTAGCACTTATATATTTTTGATCAACGGTTAAGTATGAGAGTAATGTTAAATTATATGCAGAATAGATTAAACATATAGCAAAGAGAAGAGACGTTATATACCTTTGGAGAGACAGGGTAAGGTGATAATATAAGTTTAAATGTGAGTGGAAAAAGGATGTAATGGTAGCAAAAAGTGTGAGAAAAAAGGTAGATTGTAGGGTCCTAACATCCCCCGCAACTTAAAAGGTTGCATGTCCTCAGGCAACTTCAATCAGAATCAGAATCTGGATACCGACTCTGAGAGTGCAAGTTACTTAAGCAGTAGCTATGGAAAGTGTTGTCTGTTGGAGCTCTGAATCCTTGAACACATTCTAGCCTTTGCCAAGATGTTGTTTCAGCCTTCTTGGGCAACTTATGATGAAATTGATATTTGTCTGCTGACATCCCACAGAATAGGGAAATGAAACTAATAACCTATTGTTGACGGGCGAAATTGTCCGTCTGTCAACTGAGAGAGTGGAACCGGTCCGGGGTTGTCTAAATAACCCAAGCCGTTTGGAATGAACCACCCTGACGATTTTAATGGCTCCATTGGCCGCTCTAAGGTATCCTAAGAAAAAACAAAGAGAAAACTAACCTAAACTAACTAATCTATCTAAAATAAATAAAACTAACTAAAACTAAGTAAAACTAACTAAAAGAAACTAAACTAACTAAAACTAAACTAATATACTAATCCAATTAAAACAAACTACTAAATGAAACTAAAACTAAATATAAACTAATCTAACTATTATATACAATCTACTAATTACTATTATACTAATTCTACTAATTAACCGTCTAGTTATCAATTATAATACAACTTATTCACAAATATACAATATACACACTTGACAGATTTACATAAAACCTGTAAAACTCATGTGCTTTCTGTCCTAAGACAACGAGATATGTTTTTTGATTTTAATATTTTATGAATAAGAAATAAAACTACTGAAATTAAACAATCTAATATATTTACTAAAATTAAACAATCTAATATAAATCTATTTAGACTTATATCTAAACTACTTAATGAAAACAACAAAGAAAAGATTAACTGACCTTGAAGCGCTCCTAGTTTATCCTGTGTATGATAACTTTGAAGTTGTTCGGTGGAAGTAAACTCGCACCGGTTAGTCTAGAAGCTTCTCGTAAATGATTAGCTGTGCTGCTCTTTAAGTTGTTTACAGGACAAACAAAACATAAAAAATCATAACAATCTTATGATTATAAATCTCTGCAATAAGGGAAACCTGTTATGCAAAAACTTATATTTAACAATTCAATTCATGAAGAAGATAAACCTGTCATTCACAAACTGGATTAGACAATTGTTATATCTTTTATACACTTGGAAGAAACCAGATATGGATTACAGTAATTAAAATTATATCATTTGCACATGATCAAGATAGCTAAAGTAGTCATAAACCATATACAAATTGATATACACAACATGAAACAAAATGCTAATATAATGAGAAGCTAAAGTTGTGTCAAAACACCAAATTCTGCTTCACTCTGTATTAAAACTCCATATCCTTGTTCTCCCACGAATGAGGATGAACATTATTACAAAAATCATAAGTATATATAAGTCTCTCCACAGGGTAAAACCTCCCTGTGGATAATATAAAAATGTTTTACATAATCTGGGAAATATCCCAAAATCAACTAAACTAGGAAATCAAAATGCAAGAGAAATCTTTGAAATATCCCCTAGCTGCTCATAAACTCAACTGCAATTTCAAATTTACCTACAATAGAACACAATTATCAAATTAGAGAGATATTTCAGTAACAAAATAACAAAAATTTGATCCTACAGACTTAGCTACATAATCATCTGATTCTGTAGCTAGTCTAAAATAGCATACAGGACTAGATAAAAATCAAACGAAATCTTTTTAAAACAATCCAATTTAATTAAAATCGAATTACTAATGATTCAAGCAAATTTATCATTCAAAATAAACAAAATCGAAAAGGATGCAATCGAAACAGGATAACAATGCTTTGTTTTTTAGTTGCTATAAAATCAGATCAAATAGTAACCAAATTGTTTCATATCCAAATGAAAATATTAGTGAATCATATCATATAAGATACGATGTAATCATAATCGATACAATCATAATCGAACACAATCATAATCGATTTGTTACGGTAGTGCATAAAATTCATATTGTTTTAATCAAATACCAATATGGAAAGGCTGTTACGATTATAGTAAAAAAGAAACATGCATAATAGCATCCACCAGGCTTTGCCATAGACTTCGATCACTGAGTGTTACACAACCAACAGACATGACCAAAATAATGATCATAACCATCAACAACAATGGTAATCATAACTAGGTAAGAATTGAAACAAGTCGTGACTGAGTCCACTATGGAAACAAATCGTAATTTTAGGCATAATCACAGATTTAAACAAGATATTTGTTGTAATATGAATCGGACTGATAACACGGTCAAATGATGCGAATCGAACAGTTGCAATTTGGTTATGAATTAACAGAATGGTATTCGAATTGGTTGAAAAAGACATGGAATATTACAGTTAACCATTATGCCAACCATATCGTATAGAATACAACCAATTCAAATCGAGCCATTGATTGTGTTCAAAATTGGAATACCAGAAACAGCCCGTGTTTAGAAAATATATTAACAACTTCAATAAGCAGCAGAGTATCCAATTGAAACCAAATTAAAACAATCAAATCCATAACACGATCAATCGAATCAGAGCTAAATCCAATCAAAACTAATTTGTTAAATGAAATCTGATTAATCAAAACAAAATTATGCATCTAGTGCATGCTTATGTGTCAAAACAAATCCATGTTGTAAATAGAGCTTATGAGTATGTCATATAAAAAGGTGAAAGTCATACCAGTGAGGCTGTTCGAGCTACGCCAATTTTGAATTGACGACTGTTGTAGCTGACTCCATGTTATTAAACAAAATCAAACCTGTTGTTCATTGTTTCTTATCAGTGGATGGCATCTTCACCTTTTGACTGGTGAGCTTTGAAAATTGATCCTCCAGAGCATGAATTCTGGACTGTAGCATTGGCACATCAAGGTAATACCTTTCTAAACATGAGCCACACTGATCACATGGTGGAGCAGCTGGTTCGGCTAGAGCAGGAGGGGGTTTCGATGAGTCACCAGGGGTTTCACAAGGCATTTTGATGCCTGGATAATTAGGGTCATTTTTCAAGCAAGGTGGTAGATTCTTCACAAAATCGTATGTGGGTTTGTCACACAGACCTTCAAAATAGGGATACTCACTTGCCAGGTAACGTTCAACCTCTGAGTCAGAATCTTCACTCACCATAATAGGATTAGGGTTGACAGGAGGTCTCGATTTGTTTCTTGCCATGCGAGAGATTAATCGGGCATTTTTCTTACCTTTATAATTCATAGTAAGATTGTCTTTAGGCCTTTTAGCCATGGGTTTAACAATTTCGACATGATTGGTCACAGAACTAGGTAGGTCAATAGGTGAATCGGGTAGGGGTTTAGGTAATAGAGCACTATAAGTCACAGGGGGTACTGACTTTCTCTCGCTCACCACAGGTTTGTCAACCTGTGGTGGGCTTGAGTCATCAAAATTATTGTGTTTAAGAAAATCATCCCAACAGTCTCGATGTAACCCCAACTTACAAACCACAAGCATTTTAATTAACCCAAAATGAAATAGGTTGTTATCGGCCTGGTTCCATTTGTATCTTTTAGACATTTTAAACAGACTCCTATGCAAGTAGTAAGGCATATTAATCTCATATCCCATGAAAAACATAAGTAGCCGAAGGTGGTACAAGAAAATGAAACCATATCGGCCCTCGCAGGTGATGAAATGCTTGGTTACCATCAGCAAGTCGTGCCAACATTGCTTGAGCATATTCGCGGGCAAACCTTTGTCACAGGAGCTCACTCTTCGTGAGTGGAAGAGCAATGTCCACGAGACATCTTCCACTTTGCAATTTTTTGACCATTTCTGTCCAGTAACAGGAAGACCAGTAGCTAAACTGAGAAATTGCTCGTCAATTTCTAATTGCACATCCCCAACCTTGGCTCTGCAACCATCAAAGGTTAATGCAAATTGCCGAGCCACGCTAGGGTTATAGCCATCAAACTTCCGTATGAACGGGAGCCATCCGAATTCCTCAAGGTCACTGTAACCACCATCGAACATCAACAATGCATGGCTACTATTGGGTTCGTCCCTTACAACCGGAGCCATGGTGCAGGCGCATGGTAGGGTTTGGATTGAACACAACAATACACAGGAGCAAGAATTGTTAGAGCTAACAGCTGCAAGCGCTCAAAAGGGAGGCAAATTAATATATGAATATGAGAGTGGTGGGATTATCACCACCATGCAGAATAGTAATGGCACAGTACAATGTTGTTCAATCAATCATAATATCGTTTAAACCATACGAATCGGCCAACCCAAAAATTTGAGCGGTGGATAATTATATCAACGTGCCATTAATCAATGTAAAACCAAAACCATAAATTATATCAATGCCCCATAGTATAATTCAAACCAACCTTAAATCAAAATCCAAATGTTTCACCAACGCGCCATGTGTATAATCAAACATTGCCATTCAATATGAAATCAGACTCATATGTTACCCATGCACTTGTTGCATAATCAAACATTTTGATCAAAAGTTTTTAAAACATGGTGACAATAGATAAAATCGATAAGCCAAGAGCTTATAATAATAAGGATCACATCATATAAAAATCAAAATCAACCATGACCCCTATATAAACAAGTATAACTCATAAATTTGCATGCTCAATGCCTTATCAATCAAATAAAAATCAAGTTGCGCAATAGGAAAATGGACATAGTTCGAGAAATCATTTCAGCCACTTGATAAACCAAGGATAAAATGCCACTCAAAACATCAATAAAAGATCATGATAGTTCAAATAATGTTGGAGGAGTTTTCACGCTTTCAGTCGTGAAAAATAAATCGAGAGAAATTTGCAAGTGTCGCAAGAAGTAGAAATATCGTCTATTTGCAAAAGGCGACGGTAATTTGAAGTTCAGAAGTCATAGGTGTAGGCAGCTTTTAGGGCAATTGAAAAAATTGAATTGGCTGCCAACACCTATCCAGCTTTCAACACATTGCTAAACACATTTGATGTAGCTAGGTACCCTGAAAATTGATGTCTCAAGATTAGTGGGGCTAAAGGGATTGTATTCCTATCTTTTCCCAGTAG
>JZKD02S2191473.1:399235-419770 GCA_000966675.3 Picea glauca | reverse complement strand
GCAAGGCATGGAGATGGGTTCTAGCTTGAGGTTGGGCGCACTCTTGGAGTAGGGGCACACTACAAGCAAGCAAGGGTGCATTTTGGTGAGAAGCTAAGTGTTGGGTGCAAAGGCTTGAAGGAGAAGTGGTTTCTTTGTGAGCTTGCATACAAGCTAGAGAGGGGGTGCACTAGAGACTAGTGTGCATTTAGCTTGTGAGAGGGGGTGCTCCAAGGTTGGGGGGCACACCAAGGGTAAAGGAGGGCGCACAAGTGATTTGGGGCGCATTCTTCGAAGCAAGGGCTCACACGTCAAGGCAAGAGCACAAGCAAAGGTTAAAGAGTAAGGGAAGGGTGCAAGAGTCAAGGCAAAGGGCTCACCAAGGCAAAGGGCGCGCAAGCCAAGGAAAAGGGCGCAAGTATCAAGGGAACTCCATTGTCTAACTTGAGAAGAGCTCATACTTTGTATCAGGTTCCTTTGGTTCATTTTCTCATTGTAGCATTTGCTTGAGATCTCCATAATATATCTATCTCTTTTACTGGTTTTCCCCATGGGGGTTTTTCCAGGGTCATGTTGACTAAAAACACGTGTTCATTTGTCATGGTTTGCTTAGTATTTTCAGCTTGTAGTTGTTAAAGATCCTAGAGGTGTATTTCATATTTAATGCATGTTAAATAAGGCTAACTTGGACAATAAAACTATCCATAATTAAACCTTATAGCAAGAGGCACTAAAGAGCATCAAATCAAAGCTTAAGGGCAGATTTCAAAGTGGGTAAAGTTCAGTTCTGGTGGCTGTTTTGGACAGCGAGAAAACTGTCCTAAAAAAGTGAGAAAACAGTTTGAAAGTACCTCGAAATTAGTGCCCAACAAGAGGTCACATGACAGGCCTGTTGGGCAGCCTTATGAACCTCAAATTTCTTCAACAGGTTGGATTACTTCAACTCTTTGAGGACGTGTGAAGTGGTGGTTGGGTGCAGGCTTGGGGACATTGGACTGTGTATAGATTGGAGAGTCCATAGCCTTAGCAATCTTATCTTTAGGGAAGCCCCCCATGAGTTGGAGAAGAGCCAACCAGAAATGTGAGGAAGAGCTATTGTGGTGGTAGTGGGTAGCCTTCTTGAATGCACAAAACTAGCCCCTTGATGTTTAGGACTTTACATCATATGGAGGTGCTAGCTTTTGTTGTAAAAATCTCTGTTTATCATTAAAAGACAAAGCATATGGGTGTGCAATACCATTTTATTAGAGACATGGTTGAACAAAACAAAGTATTGTTGGAGAAAGTTGATACCTTGAAGAATGTTGTTGACTCATTGGCAAAGTTTGTTAGTACTGAAAATTTCTCTTGGTGGAGATAACCAATGGGCATTACTGCTCCTAGTAGTTGATTATAGTTGATTATATGAATGCCTTCCCTCTGCCTCCATTTTTTGCAAATTATTCAACAAGTGGGAGAATGCTGGATATGTGTTGTATCCTTTGCAGGTAGACTTAGTCACATCTTGGTGGGGGTTTTGGGGTTGAGCCCTTTAGGAATTTTTTTTTGGTTTGTTATGTATTATTTTGGCCAATGGTTTTTTCCCATTGTAATGTAATCTCGGTTAAAGGATTAGGGTTTTAATCTAATCCAAGTTAACGGATTAGGGTTGATTAAAGCTGCAGAACACCTAAATATTTTGTATGGTGAATGGTTGAGTTAATACAATGAGATAGAGAGAGGTGTGGTTCTCAGTTAGGTTGGTTTTCACAGTTATGGGTTTCAAGGGTAAATCTTGTGTATACTATGTGAAATATGCGATTGCTATTCTTATGTTTTAGATTCTGTTAGTATTGGTTTTCTTGCATAGGTTTATCAAACTCTTCATCTCATACATCACTAGATTTGTGAATAATGTTTTATATGAATACATGTCTATTTACAGTTTATCTTTCTTTATGCCCATGTGCATGGATTTAGGGTATTATCTGTTCAATGACGATTTTAAATTTTTAACACTTGCAGATGTAGGGCGTATTGGGATTGGAATTTGTTATGACATCCGCTTTCAAGAATTGGCTATGCTGTATGCAGCAAGAGGTACTTGATTGCCAAGCACAACTTTACTGGTTTTGTTCATTAGTCAAGAAATGTATTCTTAATCTTTATTATTTTGTTTGGTTGCTTTTTCTTCCTTTTGGATGAAATGTGTATGAGTCTACGATGTTAGCTTTCAAGAATTAGCGATGCTGTATGCAGCAAAAGGTACTTATGATTGCCAAGCATAGCCTTATTGGTTTTGTTAGTTAGTCAAGAAATGTATTCTTATTCTTTATTATTTTGATTGGTTGCTTTTTCTTCCTTTTGGATGGAATGTTTATGAGTCTACGATGTTGGTTTCTTTCAATATTTTCATAATTCTTTTCAATAGCTATATTCAAGGGATTTCTTTCGTGAGTATCCAGAAATATACATCTGATGTTCTTTAGGTGGTCTTTGCTTTAATGCAAATAGAAAAACATAAAATATGTCTTCTTTACTTTACTTTCATCGTTAGGATGGTCAAAATTTCAAATTATAGGCCACTTCATATTATTTGGCTAACAGAAAGTCTAGAAACAAACTGTGTCTTTCACTTAGATTTTAATATATTTTAGTTTCCTTGAAATATGTCTATAATTGATGTGTTTTGGATGCATTTTAGACATTTGGTGATGCGATAAGATAAGATAATACATCAATGTCCAATGAATGACCAAAGGTGAGTCAATGGGTCTAAAGGAAAAGTACAATCAACAATAAGCACCTGCAGGAGTGCCTAGGGCTACCTACTCCGAAAGCATACAGTTAGCTAAACTAATTGAAACGTGAGTAATGCATGAAAGAGCATGATCAAGTAATGTCAGAAATGGGAAAGAGAAGACTTAGTCCCAAAATTCCTAGTGGAGTTAGTTAGACTCTGTATTATTTTTGTAATTTATTCTTTTTACTTTATTTTTCCCATCTCATTGATTCATTATTGGGATATACCTAAGTGTATTACCCAATTAATATTAATGAGCATAAATATTAATTAGGTTTCCTAATGTCAAGTCCATTCATCACGACTCACCTTTTCAACATTATATAAAGAGGTCTCACTGTACAGTCGTAATCATCAATCATTCAACGTTTATTAAATATATTTGTCTTTTGACTTAGGGTCTATCACTTTTCAAATGCTCCACTTAACCGACAATACCAATGCTATCTATGAGAGATTATAAGATGGACAAATGATATAAATATGCTCCACGTTTCAAAAGATAGCAGATGCAGTCAAGATTTCACTGATGAACAAATCTGGTGGGCCAAACTATTTATGATTACGGCCCACCTAACATTGCAAAATGAAAAGTAAATGACATCCTTGATGGTTTCTTGCAACATTAGTACATAAATATTTAACTGGTTGCATAACAATAGATTGGAATCAGTCAACAATGTTGGAAGAGTTATATTTCTATACCTCATTTTTCCTTGGTGTAATAACTTTTGAAGCATCTGAAAGCTGTTGACTATGATTCTTTGTCCCTGCTTATAGGATTGCATATTGGTCCAAAGGATAAATGGATAAGTGCACATTGACACTATTTAAAGACAACATAATAGAGAATGGAGGAACAGATAAACTGATATCGCTTAGACGAACAATTTTGGTAGAATATTCTCCATACCTCCTTGCTGCATACAGCCCTTTTTAAAAGAGAACAAGGGGAAGCTATAACCATGCCACAACGAACCTTTTAGATATTAGAGAATATTGAGGATCTGGTTAATTGAGAACAGCTACTCGAGGGTCCCTGTATTTCTGATGTATCTGTGTGTCTATAGTCGAATTTGTCCCACATCTGAAATTGTACTATTTAATGAAAATGGAAGACTGACCTTGATGTTAATGATGTCATTTGGCATTTGCAAGCAGCTAAAACAAAGGCTGATGAGAAAATACATAGGTATGTGTCAAACCTGCTGATATGAAGGACTTGATTAGGCAATCCTTTCCATGAGTGGCATGTTTAACTTTTTAGTTGATCTTGTGTGGAAATCTTAGCTACAAAGGACACTAATAGGGTTAATGTCTTTGTGTGCAATTCTGGACTTGATTAGGCAATCCTCTCCATGAGTGGCATGCCTAAATTTTTGGTTGATCTTGTGGAAATCTTAGCTACAGAGTACAATAATGGGGTTAATGTATTTGTATGCAGCTCTGGACTTCATTAGGCAATGGTTTTGAACATAAAAACACATATAAAATTAGATATTAATAATATAATAGTTAAATGATAATTAATAAATAATGATTATTAATAATGAAAAGACATGACTATTGGTTATGGGCACCCCTGCGTGGGTATATAAGCGCGCCCTCATTCTCAATTGTAATCTCATCTATTAATTTTATTTATTCAATCATTCATCAATACAGAAATACTTTGTCTCCAAATTACATAACAAGTCTTCTTGTTACATTGGTATCAGAGCAAGATTTTGATCTAGCTTCTACCATTAAAAGTCACACCCCTGTCCCTGTCTTCATCTCAATTTCGTCTCAAACCCGTCCCTGCTCAAAACCATCCCCACTCTGTTCCTTTCCTTTCCTCTTCCCAAAAATAACTACCCCCGTAACTCCCATAACCCGTCTCTCGTAACCCATTCCGCGTGCGCCAGCCTCCCATTTCAGACCGGTCACCTGTTCGTCAGACCCGACAAACCCTGCGTATCGCATCTCCCGTCTTCCTTCCCAGATCCTCTGTCCATCTCCTTCTCGCGTTTGACAATCTAATCTTCTCTCTCGTCCCTCCGTCTACTTCCGACAGTCTTCGTCCTCTCCCGTCCCTCCGTTCGTCAACTCTCGACGGCCACCTGCGCCATCCATGTCCCCTGTTCACCTGCGCCACCCCTGTCCCGACAACGTTGTCAATCCACCACCCGCGCCACCCCTGTCCCCCACCACCCCTGCATCCCACTCCGTCCAATCCCGTCCAACCGATGACTTATTTCTATTCCTCGTACGGTTGTACGATTCCATCAAAAAAACCATACCCCTTTTAAATAAAAAAAAAAAATTCATAGATTATTAATTTTTTTTTATATAAAAGAGCTAATCCATAAGTTAGTGTAAAAGACTAGCTTTACATATATATATATATATATAAAATAAGGCGTCTATAAAATCCAGTGAAAATTGCGGAAAAGTATTCACCCCCAAATACCAAGATGTCGGAACTAAAAACCCAGATCGAAAAAGTAGACCAAGAATGTAAAAATGCCCGACAATTACTCGAAAAAGCAATATGAAAAACTAATGATGAGTTGAGAGAAGAAATAAGGATCAACAATGAGGCACTCAGACAAGAATTGACCCCTAATCTTAAAGAAAAAATTTCAGCAGAAGTCGGAATCGAATTGTGACAAGGCATAGATAATCTAAAACAAGATCTTAAAGATGATATTTTCCAAGAACTCGGAGTTAACCTACAACGAGGTTTGGGAAACTTTAAACGAGAAATAAAAGACGATTTGCAGCAAAGCCTGGTTGTGATAACACAACATCGGGAAGAAAAGCATAATGAGCTTTTAAATTTGATAAAAGGCCAAGGACACCAACAAGCCACCCAACCACAACCAAGTGACGCAAGCACATCTAACACATCACCACCACCGTCGCCACCACCTCCCTACAATTCAAATTCCCAACCTATATCACAATATCAACCCTTAATGATTTATCCTCCCAAAGCCAAAATTGAGCTCTCAAGATACAATGGAGGCGATAACCAATGTGTGCCTGGGTTTAACAAAACTGAAGAATATTTCCATATATATAATATTACAACCAACGAAGAAAAGGTTAAATATGCGTCCATGTACCTCGAAGGAATTGCATACAATTGGTACCTGTGGTGGAAAGGAAGAATCGAGTCATACATTTGGAACTCCTTCAAAAACGATTTTTTTAAAAGATTCTAGGGCATTTATGAACAAGATTTTTTCTCAAACTCACCAGGTTACAACAAAAAGGAAACATAGACGAATTTACGCACCAATGGGAAGCCCTTGCCACCCAAGTGTTTGGATTATCTGAGAATCAATTACTCCAGTCTTACATAGGTGGTCCCAAGCCACATATCCAAGATGAGTTAAAATTGCATGAGGTTACAACTATTGAAATAGCAAGACGCAAGGCAAAAGCAACAAAAGAGAAGCTAGAAGGCCAATCAAGATTCAACAAGTTTTATTCAAGAAGGAACATACCCCAGACTGCAAACACAGAAATTGACAAATATATACCACCCAACCTACGAGAAGACAAAAGAAGAAGTTTGGACACCCATAGAATAAGAGAAGGCAAATGTAAACGTTGTGGAGAAAAATGGGACCCAAGACATAGGTGCTGCATAGAAGACAATTCAAAAAAAATATATACTTGTGAAGCAGAAAACAACGATGAATCGGATTCAGAAGAAGCAGTAACTGAAGAAATGGAAACCAACCAAAATGACATGTCAAACCTCATGGATAACAACACACCAAGAATATCACTAGCAACCATCACATACATTAGCCAACCACAAACTCTCAAATTAAAAGGACACATCAAAAAAGATAATGTCACAGTGTTAATCGACATGGGAAGTACCCACAACTTTCCCGACATCAGTGTTCCAAGGAACCTCAAACTATTTGTATATCCGGTCCAAGACATGAAGGTAATGGTTGTAGATGGTAAGAAAATCGAAAATGTAGGAAAATGTCATAAGGTGAAACTCCAAATTCAAGATTTCAATTTGGAATCTGAATTTTACACTGTACCCCTGGGAGGAGTAGGCATGGTTTTAGGAGTCCAATGGTTGCAAACCTTAGGCACATACTCGGTCAATCATCAAGAGAATTTCATCAAATTCAAATGGCAAGGGAAAATGTATAAATTATATATGGTTTTCAACCTCCCCAAACACAAGTTGTATCATCTCAACAAATGGAAAAGCTGATCCGAAAAGGAGCAATTACCTATTTTATCCAATGCCACCAAATGGAAATACAAGAATCAAAAAGAGATAATTCCAGAACTTAAGAAATCCAAGATCTAATTCAAAAACAAAAGAAGGTGTTTCAAGACCTTCCCATTGAATTACCACCACAAAGAAGAATTGAACACATAATTGAAGTTACGCCAGGATCAAGTCCAGTCAAGGTTAAACCATACAGATACCCCCATCATCATAAAACAATAATAGAAAGTTTAGTACAAGACTTGTTAAAATGTGGGGTTATCACAAAAAGTAGAAGCCCATATATTGCCCCAATTGTATTAGTACGAAAGAAAGATGGTTCTTTCAGATTATGCAGAGATTATCGAAGGTTAAACAAGATAACAATCGAGAATAAATTTCCCATCCCTTTCATCGAGGAAATGCTGGATGAACTTCATGGAGCCAATCTTTTTTCAAAACTTGATTTGAGATCGGGATATTACCAAATTAGAGTAAGATTAGAAGATGTACCCAAGACTGCCTTCCAGACTCACGAAGGACACTACGAATTCAAGGTGATGCCTTTCGGGCTAACTAATGCCCCTGCTACCTTCCAAGCAGCTATGAATGAACTATTTCATCCACACATGAGAAAATATGTCTTAGTCTTCTTTGACGACATCCTGGTGTACAACAAAACATGGAGGGAACACATCAATCATTTGGGACAAGTATTATCTCTTCTAGAAAAAAATCAATTCTATGCAAAAATGTCAAAATGTACATTTGGCAAAGGAGGAAGTAGAGTATCTCAGTCACATTATATCCAAAAATGGAGTCAAGGTAGACCCAAAGAAAATCAAAGCAATTACAGAATGGCCAAAAAATATATCTAAGTTAAGAGGATTTTTAGGCTTGGCAGGATACTATCGAAGATTCGTCAAAAACTATGCTCATCTAACTGCCCCCCCAACAAATCTCCTAAAGAAAAACTCTTTTCAATGGAATGAAGAATCTGAAAAATGTTATGAAAATTTAAAGAAAATTATGTCCACAACCCCTGTGTTATCTACACTCGACTTTTCGAAACCTTTTATAATCGAATGTGATGCCTTGGGTTTTGGGATCAGAGCAGTCTTGATGCAAGATGGACACCCAATAACATTTGAAAGCAGGAAACTAAACAAAAAGGAATGCTTACAGTCCACATACAATAAGGAAATGCTTGCCATCATGCATGCATTAACAAAGTGGCGACAATATCTCTTGGGAAGAAGTTCTTGATACGTACGGATCATAATAGCCTACAATATTTGTTACAACAAAAAACATTGACCACTGAACAACAAAAATGGATAGAGAAAATTGCCACATTTGATATGGAGATATTACATAAGATAGGGAAAGATAAAATAGTGGCTGATGCCCTCTCACGAAAAGATGAAGAAGCACAAGTTTTTGCAGTATCAATAGCAATTCCAGAATGGTTGAACGAAATTAGAACTGAATATGCCAAAAACACAGAGACACATTCCATAATCCATGATTTAAACCAATACCCCAAGTTTAAATGGAAGAATGACATCTTATGTTATAAAGGAAGAATTTTTTTGAATACCAATTCAAAATTTAAAAACTAGGTACTTCAAGAAGCCCATGATTGTCCGTCCGTAGGTCACGTCGGATTCTTCAGAACATATTATAATGCTCGTCAATCATTTTTTTGGAAAGGGATGAGTGGAGATATTCAAAAATATGTAGTAGAATGTGACCTTTGTCAAATAAACAAGAGTGAAAATATATTAAGGATAGCAAGAAATTTCAATGGATTTCATTGAAGGATTACCCATATCAGAAGGAAAAGATAAAATCTTAGTGGTAGTAGACAGGCTAACCAAGTATGCAAATTTTATGGGAGTAAGGAAAACAGACTCCGCAAAACAAATAGCTGAAGTCTTCTGTAAAAACAATTATAAATTACATGGTTTCCCCAAGGTCATCGTTAGTGATAGAGATGCCAAGTTTAAAGGGAACTTTTGGAGGGAGTTTTGCAAACAAATCGGGACCTCTCTTAATATGAGTTCGGCTTACCATCCTCAAACAGATAGTCAAACAAAAATTGTCAACAAATGCTTAGAAACCTACCTTCGTTGCTTCGTCACTGATAAGCAAAATAAATGGCTTCAATGGTTGCACCTTGTTGATTGGTGGTTTAACTCCACATATCACACATCGACTAAAATGACACCATTTCACTCTCTTTATGGATATCAACCACCATCTTGGAAAGTGTTAGCCACAAATCAAACAAATGTTGCATCAGTAAAAGATCATTTAGGGGAAAGTCAAAAAGTTGTTCAAATACTCAAGGAAAACTTAGCAATGAAAAGAAACAGAATGAAGCAACAAGCTGACCAACACCGAACAGAAAGAGAATTTGAAGTTGGAGAATGGGTATTTGTAAGACTTCAACCCTACAAACAATTATCTCTTAAACACCAAGGAAAGAAAAAGTTGGCTCCGAAGTTTTATGGACCATATCAAATTAACAAAAAAATCATTCACGAGCTTATGGGTTGGAATTACCGGATAAAAGCCGTATCCACAACGTTTTTCACGTATCGTGTCTAAAAAGAGTCTTAGGGAAACACCAAAAGGTGCAGACAATGCTCCCTATGTTGGATGAAGAAGGAAGAATCATTTTAGAACTGGAAGCCATTATTGCCACTAGAGAAAAAAAGTTGCGATCTCGCGTAATCAAGGAGTATCTTATTAAATGGAAAAATATTCTGGAAGAAGACGCAACATGGGAATCAAAACATTTTCGCTAGTTACACCCGTCATTACCAGTGCTTTGAGGACAAAGCACTTTTAAGGGGAAGGCAGTGTTATGAACATAAAAATACATATAAAATAAGATATTAATAATATAATAGTTAAATGATAATTAATAAATAATAATTATTAATAATGAAAAGACATGACTATTGGTTATGGGCACCCCTGCGTGGGTATATAAACGTGCCCTCATTCTCAATTGTAATCATCATCTATTAATTTTATTTATTCAATCATTCATCAATACAGAAATACTGTCTCCAAATTAAATAACAAGTCTTCTTGTTACAGCAATCCTCTCCATGAGTGGCTTATTTAACTTTTTAGTTCATCTTGTGTGGAAATCTTAACTACAGAGGACACTAGTAGGCTTAATGTCTTTGTATGCAATTCTTAGCTAGAGCCTACATTATACTTCAAAAGATGAATGTTCTTTCCTTATTTTTGTTTTTTTTGTTATTTATTTCTTTTTTGTACTCTAGTGTTAAGAACAGCGTAGTTTACATCCAAGTTGATAACAAGCTATGGATCAGAGCTGAATTAATATCTACATGGTACTTCAAAAAATGAATGTTCTCGCCTTATTTTTGAATTTTTTGTTATTTATTTCTTTTTGTACTGTAGTGTTAAAAACAGTGTAGTTTTCATCCAAGTTGATAATGGGCTATGGATGAGAGTTCAATGAATACGCTTCATCCTCATTTCTTGAACATGGTTCACTAACCTTACCGTAAGGTTGTTTTCATCTGGGGTCTCTGTAGAATACTTCTTACGCGATTTAGATGATGCTCTGATTAGAAACAAAGGAAAGGTTCTAATGATCGAGGGGTAACCAAGGTATTCTCCAAGAGGCTTTTGAATATCTAAAAAACTAGGTAAAATAGAGCTAAGAGGACCTTTGCAGATCAGGGTGTAAATTGTTCTTCATTCATTTAAAGCCATCTTGGCTGAGTGGTATATATAAATTCTGTCAAATATTGACTAGACATCTTCAACTGAGGAGAGTTCCAACGTAGATGTTTCGTTTAGCATAGCTTTGTAAGTTATCAGATCTGAAATGATACCTGTGTTTCTATTAAAGTTGGATTTTGATTGCTTTGACTTATACTGAAATGGCTTATTTATCATTTATTCATTAAATGTACGCATAACTAAGATTCTAAGTTATGTGTTTCTTTGTATGAGAATAAGTAATGTGTCCTTGGAATATCAGGTGCACACTTGATATGCTACCCTGGAGCTTTCAACATGACTACTGGTCCGCTTCATTGGGAATTACTACAGAGAGCCAGGTAACAGTTAGGGCCCATAGTTGTTTTCTTCATGGTGATTGGGCACAATTGTTTGTTGAAAATTTGGGAAACACCATTTCCTTTGACAAAGATCAGACTTCCGTGAACTACAATAAAATTATTACATTTAATTTATGTTACTTAACTAAAAAAATTAGAAGATTTTTTGCAAATGTTAACTTTAATCTCAGCAGATGTCACAAAAGCATGATTATATGTAACGTTTCCTTTGACAAAAATCATACTTCTATAAACTACAATAAAATTATTGCTCATTTAATTTATGTTACTTCTTCACTAAAAAAATAAGAAGATTTTACAAATGTTAATGTTAATCTCATCAGTTGTCACAAAAACGTGATTAGATGCTCATGTCAATGATCAATATGGAGAGAAATCAAACTTGTTTTAGAACTCATACAATAGTGAAGTAATGTTATCGTATAGGATCAATGCAAATCACCTACTAACACCCTATACAGTGGTAGCAGTATTTCCCGTGGAAAACTCATTCAAGGTATTGGGAACATAAACATGAACAATAATCTACAATAGATGGACACAGGTTTTTACTGGAAGGAGTGATTCCATCTTTCAGTTCTAGCCTGAAATAGAGCTAAGGAACAAGTTTGTCAACAAAATCTGTTCTGGAATGGATGATTGTAATAAGGCTGTTATGGGGTTACCTGCCCAACCTAGGTTCACACGTATGGAAGTAACAGAACCAGAATCTATCAGTGTTGGATCAAAATCTCATTTGTAATCATCTGGATTAACTTAACCTTAGATTGTCCCGGGCATAGCAAAACAGTTCACAGTGGAAAATAATCCGATTCTAAGATGCAAGTCACAGGATAACTTAAACAGATGAGACTGATTAAGTTATGGGGGTGGAAGCATAAACAAAAAACATACCAATAATGAATACACAAAACAAATTATAAAGTACCATTGTTTTTATTACTGTTTAAATGTCTTGTATGATGTTCTGTGAAAGAGAGGGTAGATAGAAAAGATAATGACTAATGGTTCTATGTTATGATTTTTATGATACATTGTATACATAAAAGTACATTTCAATTACAAGATTGCCTGCGCAATTGCTGAAGCAGTTTAAACTTTAGTTCCTTAACTTTAGATGGATCATGGCTATTTGTCTTCTTGGTGTGCCATGTGCTGTTGTTGGCACACATGTTGTTTCTTTTGTAACTATCTTTGGCAACAGCTGGCATTCTTGGCATGCACAGGTTGCTGAGATGGGCATATGCAAGCTGCTGAGATGGTCGTGCACAAGCGATTGAAATGTGCGCAGGCTAGAACCTGGTGTGCACAACTGAAATTTGGTGCGCCAAACGTTGTAGAGCTTTTATTTGAGGCTGCTAGGGGTGCTACTGACGGGCACTACATGTTGTGGTGTTGGTGGCATGTTTACACCCAAACCTGCACTGCACTAGTTGGTGCAGACTCAGTGCAACTCTAGACATAATGCCCATTGTCACCCTGGCATTCATGTCTCTCGCTTTGGGTTGGTTCATGCCAACACCGGGGGGGTATCCCTATCTCTGCCTATGACCTATGGATTGGGTCAATAGGAAAATGAAGTACACAAAGGTAAAACTAACACTTCTATCGAGGGATTTGGAAGACTAGTGCCTACCATCAACTATGGAGTCAAATAGAAACAAGAACTTGTGTTCGTGTTGTAATAGAGAAATCCAATGAGGCATCCGTAAAGGATGAATCTCACCAAAGCAATGTGACTCAAACCCTATGATCAACGCTGAAAGGCAACCCTATCCTGGTCGCTCAAATGCAATCAAGGGGAAATTTCTTTGCCTTACCGACCCTTGAGGCTTGAAATAATTGCTTAAATTTGCAGCAAATTCATTAAATCAGGGACAAAACATCCACAAAATCTCATAAAACTGACTCCACTACGTAGAATGAGGACGCTGTGTTACCACAAAATCTGTCACCCACAAAAGTGTAAAGTGCCAAGCACCAAGGTGTTAGATTTGTGTAACTAAGAGGGAGGCCACTGTCACCTCACCAACCCTCTTTTGCACTTTAGGCCGGCTATCCTCCAGCCCAAGCGGGGCTTCCCTAGGATAGGATTGCTAGAATTTTAGGCTTTGTGTTCTAAGGTGATATGAAGAGTAAATTTCAGCAAAACAAGTTTGAGAAAATTCAAGGAAAAGAAGTGGATGGTGGACTGAAGATTAGTGTCTTATCCATTGGGTGCATGGTGTCAAAACATAGCTCACATGGGAGGCAATCCTAAAGGTGGAAAGAGGACAATATGGCTGAAATGTACAAGCTAAATGCAGTCCCTCCTTGCTGTCCTAAATTGCAGAAATAAATCCAAGGATGTTACATGTGTAGACAACATCCAATGCTCAAGGAGATTATAGCTATCAGGAATTATGTATGTGTACATTCAATCCATGAGTAGAGAAGGAAATACATTCATTGACAAAACTCCAATGTCAACCTAAATGGAAAATGGAAGATGTATACCAAGTTCTTTCTCCCTTAGTATATGTCTAGATATTTCAGCAATAAAAGAAATAACAATAAAATTATGAAAGACTTCCTCACCCATAGGATGGTTGTATTTCTCCTCCAAGCAACATCCAAAAGATATTGCATTAAGGTCCAAGGGATTTCTCCCAAATCCAACATTGCCAAATGGAGAGAGAGAGAGAGAGAGAGAGAGAGAGAGAGAGAGAGTACAAGTGAAGAGCCAAGAGAGAGAAAGAAGAGTGATAATCACCAATCTCTCCACAAGAGAAAACCCTAGTCACAAGAGAAAATGCCAAATGAAGACATCTACTCTAGAGTTCATAACTCCACTTAGTGTTCACGAGGAAACTTTGGCAACTTCCTCCATGAAGCTAATTACAAAGAGAAGAGATACAATAATGTAATGTGATGATTATAAGGACTCTCTCCTTCCTCTATTTATATGAGAGGTAAGGGAGGCCAAAAATACAATGTCGGCCTAAGCCCTTACAAGCAACCTACAATGAGCACTTGTAGCTTGTAGGCCAACACAAGTGAAGCACTCTACTCCAAAGTACATATGTCATGCTCCAAGGTGATGTTGTACACAATAAGGGTCTAAATTGATGTAGCTATACAAGGTAAGTCCACATCCCTTCATCGCAGGCCTCCATGGACTCCATCGATCCTCCAAAGCAATGTACTCCATTGGTTCAACTACCCCCTACAAGAACACTGTTGTAGACTAGGCATCCCTGAGTCAGCTTCAAGCCTCCAAGCAAGAGTCCAAGTAACCTCATTCTATCTAGGACCTAATGCCCTTCTCCAAGATGCACAACGCTCTTCCTCCCAAGTGGGGCATTCTCCTAGCAAGTGAACTCTCCATGTGGCCACAATGAAGGGTGTCCACCAATCTGTCAAGAAAACTCTAATGCCTAAGGGAAGAATACCAAGCCAACACCTATATGAGGTCAAACAATCACTGAGCAAGCTGTTTTCACTGTGCAAATCCATCACGGACAATCACCCATGCGCCAATCGATCTGGGATGATCCAGGGGCTGAACATACACCATGTACCCCAAAGCTCATGAAGCATCCCAAACATAGTATCCCTTTAACTTTCTGCCTAGTCTAGTACAAGATCCCATTCTTTTTCTTGGAATTTTATGAAATGGGAATAAATTCTTACGCAACTGTCATTGCAATGTAGTCTGCACAATTTGCTAATAACTTTTGTTGCCGCTCTTGAACCCTTGGCATCCTTTTCTCTCACGATATTTCCACAATGGATTGAGTGCCGCTGCTTGTCATGATTTTACATGGAAGTGGAGAATATGGGAGAATGTAAGGTGAAAGGACTATAAAAAAACGGATGGAGAGTTCAGATGAAGGGAGAGATTAAAAAAATCCTTAAGTCTGGCTATTTAGAAGATATTATTGAAAAGATTTCTAACCTTGAGGAGTGCTTTCCAAATACAATTGCAACTGAACAAATAATGATCGCCTTTTGTTTTAAATAAAGGGTAGGGAGTTCTGGCTATGCATCTATTGGCCTTGATGGTGTAGGAGCAATTGACTTGTAGGGGGGTTATTTTGGAGGAGAAATCAAGGTAGATGGCACATGCATTGGTGCAACGGGTTGGAGTGAAGATGGGACATCAGGAGGAAAAGGAGTAAATACATGAGAAATGCCTATATAAAATGTTGATCAAATTAGTCTTTCTTAGTTGCCCATCTTTGAGCATTATGTGTTTAAGTTTCATCCTTCCATCATGTCAGGAGGTCATTTTATTAAACCACTACTTGAATTATTAGTTTATACTATATAGTAAATGATTGAGACCAATCATCCACAAATACAAGACGAAAATATTTTTATATTCATAGTTGAGAGATTGCTCTTACAGAAATACAAGTTTTGGGTCCATTAGATTGGGATATAAGATTAACCTAAACACGATATGACTATCAATGACCTGTATTGAAAAAAAATCCGTAGATACAGGAAGCTATATGATTGATAGTCTATCAAATAAAAAAATCATGATAGGCTCCGATGCACACTCCAAGCACTCCTTTTTTATTCACTGTTCTCATCATTCACAACACATGCATTGTACAACTATATTACTTAATACTAACACATCCGTTCCGCACTATTCCATTGAACATAATTAACTTTTAAGTTCATTCATTCATTACATGCTTTTGTAGCATAGCTTCAAATAAACTACTCTCACGAGCTTAACTCTGGAAGTTTCTGATTTTATACTTGTCTAACTTTTAAACGCTTCTGACAGTTGGAATCATCTGAATCCTAACCTAGCCACCCATGTACCACTAATGCACTCTTAACATAATCGTGTTTCCTTGTGTTATGTTTAATGAAATTCATCATAATAATTTGCAATTTTCACCTTATGAGGGAGTAGAATCTAATCTCCTTCCTTATTTAGTATTCGAGTAACAAGGTTGATTTATCCAAAACCTGATGTTGATTTATCCAAAACCCCTATAAAAACGTTATCTATGTTAGTTTCCATACATCACATATATAAATTAGTTGGATTTAATAGGCATGTGTTAGATTTCATAGTGCACCCAGACCGGTGCACACACACCTCAGGTTTGGTCTATGTTCTCAACATAATACACAAACTTACACAATTTGAACTACAAACATAAACACACTGAGATGCTTTTTATCGCACAATCGATACTTGCCCAAAGCCCTAAGACAAGTAGGCCTAGATTGACATAACACGAAGGTAGTCCTATCACTATCACCCCAATAGGATACCTCTTTCTATTTAAGAGGAGAAGAAACTCACTCCAAGGGAGACGTCCCAAGACCTAGTTGGTTGATGAAGGGTAAAAAGACCAGGTAAAACCCACCCCTCTCTCTAGGTCACTCGAGGAAAGAAATCACTTGGTAAAGTTTAAAGGGGCAAAMTGAAAATAAATGAATGGTACCTTCCCTTTACCAATGAAACAACAAACGTTAGCAATAAGCAATGATATCAATGTTTCAAATCAGTGACTTCAAGATATAAATATGCTACTGAAACACCAAAAGATAACATGTATAGCAACAACAAATATGTCMAGAAATTGTTAGTTATGATGGCAAAATGATATAAAGACTTTGCAAGTTTGACAATATGTTGTCAMTCACAATTTCAAGTTTAAAAGCAAGTCAATAAATGACTTMAATGCTGTCCAAACACTTATAACAGCATTAATCAATGATGATGACAGCAATAGAAACCACTTCAGAAAAGTACTATAATAAAGCAATAAGACAACTACTTCAACATCCAATGATTATAGTTTTCTTAGTACAAACGTTTAGTGGTTTTATGGATAGTTTGAGGGGTGTTAAGTGTTGAGATTATGTACCTTGGGAGGTGTTCCCCGTGTGTTTCTGCTCTCCTAGACATATGTGGGATGTACTATGTACTTTGTGTCTAATTTYACTTTGACTTAGGAGTTTTAAGTCAAAAGTGAAATTTTGTCATTTATGCCTAAAATGACTATTAATTCACTTTGTGGGTGAATTAGAGACATAAAGTGAACTTAGGGAACTTAACCTAAAGTGGGTTATTGAGTGAGATTCTTTTTGAGAGATCTCAACCTTTGATTAGATAGGAGATGGGATGATCTCAACCATTTATTTTTTAGGTATCCTTATGGAGGTTCAAGAGGGGCGCAAAGGGAAAAGGAGAGCTAATAACATCATTTTCTCACTTGGAGATATTGAGAGGGAGCTTTGGCATGAGGTGAGGATAGCTTGGGCGCATGCTTTCATGGAGGGAGGCATCTAGCTTGGAGCTTTGTTTATTTACTGAGGAGCTTTCATTGTTGTGGAGGGCGCACTTGTTGAGGAGGGTGCATCAACAGTGGGGAGGTCTTTCACCCGCCAGATTGCAGTGGGATCATTTGCAGAGGGAGGCCACACATCAGAGCTTCATTCATGTGGAGGGGTTTTCCATTCTGAGCTCACAGTTTGCATCTGGAGCAATTATGGTGGTTTTGATAGCATTTATGGGGGGCGCACCTTCCTAGGGCACACTTGGTTCTTTTGGACTTGTATTCCAGCTTGGATCAAGCTGCTATTGTATTAGGTACATCTATATTTTGTACTTGCTGTATTCCACCATCTCTTTTCCTCATATATAGACATATATCCCAAACTGGTTTTCCCCGAGGGGGTTTTATCCAGGGTCATGTTGACAAAAAATACCCGTTTACAAAATGATGTGTATTAGTCTTTTAGATCTTCTTATTTTCAGTTGTAAAGATCTCTAGGTGTGTTGTATTTATTTTAGTATTCATGTGCTAACTTCTGGTTACTAAAACTACATGCTAGAGCACCTAAAATTGCAAGTACAACCGTAACAAATCAGCAAGAAGTTCCTGAATTGTTGTCTGTCTTAAAACAACAACAAAACCTTTTCATAACAGTTGAAACTTAGAGACTATTTGTGGTCAAAGACAGACCTAGTTGGCAAACTGATAGGACCTGAAAAATCTTCATTAAGGGGCTGCAATTGTGGAAATTTAATGACAAAATCAGCAAGCTAATATTCTGTCATACACTTAGCAACCTAGAGATAACTGTCTTGCATGAACTCTGAAATGTCTAAAACCCACATTCAAAAATTACCATAAGCAGAAATACACATTGCTAAGCAATTTATGCAGCGGAATAAACACAATGAACAACATTCAATCAACCATGAATAACTCAAAAATTTAGGCAATGCCAGGGAAAACCCCAATGTGGGGAAAGCCAATGTGAGAGAGAGATTTATTATTCATCTTCAAGAAAGTACATATCAACAGCAATAACACATTTCCAGCCAAGAGAAAACCACTTACAACACAAAACTGTCCCACCACAATCTGCCTTGAAAACCACACCACAGTCCATACAACTGTACAAATTTGCTGAAAACAACACCTTGGAATTTGTTTCCACTACAGGCTGCTGTACCTTCTTCTGTATGACCGACCTTCAGTAAATTCACCCAAATCTTCCTCGAAAACCGTGCCAACCCTTGCCTCGATTTTTGTGCCCGAATTTGTTGCTGTACGGTCTGTATGGATCCGTATAGTACGACCTATCTCAGCAAATAAAAAACAACGCTCTAAAACATAAATGCCTTCCTTGGGATTTGCGCCCTAGCTCTCTTGGAAAATGTGCCCTCCTCGCTACCCTCTTTCTTCTCTCAAGCTTACTCAGAAAATCTCTCAAACTCCTCTCAAAGTGTCTTGCACACTACCCAATGCATTCTTTTATAAAATCTGAAGATGACCTTTTCCCTCCCAAGTGTCTTTTCACCTTCCCCAACCCTAAATCCAAAGGCCAAGATCTAATCTTGCCTTTRCAAGATCAAGGGCCATGATTCATTCCCTCCAAAATAAATCACTTAAAATATTAAAGTACATTTCACTTTATTACATAAGTGCACTTTATGAAATAAAGTCACTTTAATATTAGAAGGTGCACTTCATTAAAAACTCACTTTAATAAAAGAACCACTTTGCAACTTTATAAAAACCCATTACAAAGTCAAGTGTCTAGTAGTGTCAACATAAGGTTACATCCACATACAAGACAAAACATGCAGAGTACCTCCCGAGCTAAAAAACTAACACTCCCTCTTAGCGAGGGATGTACTCGCTGCCATCTCCATCATCTGGTCCCATCACACTGTGCTCAGTAGGAGCTCCCTCTGAACCTGGAGAAATCCTCAACACCTGCACATAACTCAAACTAGAAGATCTTCTCCTGGCAACTATCCAGAACCTTGAGCTCCTTGGAGAATCCACTCCACCTTGAGCATTGGTTTGACCACACCAGTTGAGCCTCCTGCTGATGCTCAAAAGAGACTTGCTCTCTTCTCTCGGAATGCAAGACTGAATCCTTGGGCCCACTGCAGTCTCAGGAGCCTCCTCGTGCTCCTCATCCGACGCTGAATCATACACTGAAGGTTGTCCTCGCAACATATACAACCTGCCCACCCGATCACCGATCAATTGCAGTTCCATTGGGTCCACTCCCTCCCTGTAGATAAAGACATGTTCCCTCTTGAACAATGTACAATATCCTACATCCTCCAAGGTTGAGACTGAGAGCAAGTTAACCCTCAAACCTGAAACAAAGAGAACTCCATCAAGCTCCATAAATCTTCCATAGTGGAGTCAAAATCTAACCCTTCCTACTCCATGTACAACTCGCGCCATACCACCTTCATTTACCACCTGTCGGTTAGGACCTATCTTTGTGATAATTAGGAATATTTGCTAGATTCCCGTCATGTGGCAAGAGGCTCCAGTATCCACAATCCATCTGATATCACCCCCAAATCCTCAACTACTGACACTGGAAACTAGGGTAACCAAAGAAAATTCCCTGTCATACTTGGAAGCAAAGTCCTCCATGGCTGTTGTAGCAGCTGTCTCAAGCCCCTCTGGTTCATTCTTCTTCTTCTTCTTCTTCTTCATCTCAGGACAATGAGAAGCAAGGTGCCCCAACTGGTTACAACAATAACATCTAACTTTACTCAAGTCCCTCTCGAAACTTCCTTTCTTCTTGCTCTTTGGAGCAAGAGCAACATTCTCATCAACTCCATCTGTCTTCTGTCCACTGCTYTGAGATCCTTCCCGGATCTCCTCCTGAGTGAAATCGTCCCACAGTCTGCTCCAATCTGGAAGATGCTCACGACCCACCACACACTTAACGAAGACTTTCAATTCCTTGGTGAAGCCTTTCAAGGCTATCCTCACCAACTCTGAATCCAATATGACCTCCCCAACTGCAGCCAACTCATCTTTCACTTGAGCTACCTAGGTAAGATAAGAAGAAACACTCTCCTCCTTACTCATCTTGGTATCATGCAGCTTAGCCTTCAAGGCCATCTT
>JZKD02S2191473.1:370918-385833 GCA_000966675.3 Picea glauca | reverse complement strand
AGAAGTTGGAGAGAGGAGAAGAAGAGTGGCGCATCTCTTGGGGAGGACTTTCTGTATTGGTTTGAGTTATCTCTTGAACATTGTATAAGCTATTTATGATAAGGAAGTTTTTGCTCGGTTTTCTTCCCTTAGAGGGTTTCCCAGGATAAATGTTGTGTCTCTTGTGAATGTGTATTTCTCAGTGATCTTGTTCTTATGATGCTCTTTTCTATCGAAATGCAAAGAACTATAATAATGGCATAAACATTAACATATACATGCACCAAGTCCTAGGACAACCCATATTTTGTAAATAACGAGGTGAAAGATATGCAAAGATGGATAATAGTGATGAAAGGGAAGGGAAAAAACTTCATGTGATGACCCTCAAAGTCATAGACATGCATATGTATTTCTATTCTCTTATTCATTCATCTAGTTTTCATGAGCTACGATTTTTATATAATAGCCCTTGATATGGAGTTTAGCATTGAATTACCTAACCTCGACACTATTTCTTACTACCCTAGACTTCTACCTTTTTCTTTAGTGTTTAGTTTATCAAACATGTCCCTTTTTCTTTAGATATTCATAGACAAGCTAAGGACTAGGGGAATTGGACTCATAGCAAGGTGGCATTTCTCAAGATTTTATTTTTGGCTTTTGACTTTAGCTCTTCACCTCTTATTCTTTTTGGATTTATTTATTTCGGCTTTTATGATTTGGACCTTTTCTTTTGACCTTTGTGAAATTATACATGATCATGATAAAATATTTTTATATTGATGGAATGAATGATACAGGGAAGGTGGAAAATGTCTAGCATGGTTTGGATGTGGAAAACACTATTTAGGCTAAGTACCCAATAGGACAAATTGACCCAAGAAATGACACACTTATAAAAGAAACATGTTCCCGAAAGGTATAATGAGGCAAATAATAAAACTATGCAATGTTAGGAAGTGCTATCAAAAGTCGTTAAACATTTATCACTTTCTTGACTAACTAGGAGGTTATATCATTAGATCAAATGAACATTGGCACATAGGAAAATAAACATGTTGAATCTATATTGTGCCATCCATAGTGCAATCTGTCATCTGGGGAGTGAGGGAGGAGGGAAAGCTACATCATAGTTGAGCTAGCACAATCATACATCTAATGGAGATCAATATAATCTATCTGGTTTATAGAAGATGAGAGTTACATCTCATGCAAGCATCAACATGACACCCTTATGAGGGTACCTATGAAAGTTGTCATCCCTGAGGGGGTAACACTTGCCTTTACTTAAAGTAATTCCATACAATCTATTGATGCTCCTCATATCCGATTGAGTACAACTGGGATTTGATCATGTCCTTGAACACCTCCCAATTGATCATCGGTGGCTCATTTTCCAATGCTCTTCCCACTGCATCACTCTCCCACCATGCCAAAACATGCCCTTCAAGCTTCCATTGAGAAAATGCAATTTTTTGTTTCTTGACTACTTCATGCATGTTGAAGTATACATGTATCTTCTATAGCCATTGGTTTAGTTTGATGGCATCAACTTTATTGACATATGGCTTGATGTCCACCTTGGCCTCCACATAGAGAGGTACATGTGATTTGTTATAGTTGCATTCTCCCATTTCTGTCTAAGTCTTGCACTACATCTTATGTTTCTTTTCTTCTTAGTTGGGGTCTTCATAACAAGCCTCTATTGAGGGTGTTTCCATACCTTTTATTTCTAATAGTTGTGTCACTATCGATGTCAACATGGAAATTATTTGCTCAAGTCAATCCAACCCGACCCTAGGATCTTCTTCCTCATCTTCTCTATGATGTTCCCTCACCATTCTTGGTGCTCTGCTTTGCTCTAGCCCTGGAAACAACTCTTGTCTAGTTATTTTGTAGTCATCATGGGTACTTACCATATAGGCCTCACTAGGTGTATTCAAACTCAAGATTTGATACCATATGATATGTAGCACTCCCACTACTAACCCAACAATTTTTTTGATACCCATTAAACCAAATGCATCTATCATGACAAAAACTCCCATGCATTTAACACAATTTTTCAAAATGTGAATGCAATCTATTTAATATGCACAACAATATTAATTCACTCAAAACACATAGTAAATACAAAAATCAAACCATAAATAAAATAGTGAACAAAGATTACATTTAGACTTACAATTACAATTTTTAGAGTGTCCTGACTTTTACAAAATTCCCTGTGTAAGATCATTCAGTCTAGATCCTTCATGGTGGATTGATTGGTAGAGGCTAGGTTCTTTCTTGGTGGTTGATTGTGGTTTCCAAAGTTGCTCTATCACCACTCCACTTCGTGCTTCTTGCTACTTTGGAGGTTTTCTAGTTGGAAGAATGGTTCGATCACCCCTCTCACCAACGAACCCTTATTGATTCCGGTGGCATGTGTCTGTGACTTCACTTCCTTGGGTTTGTTGTAGAACCAAACACTGGCTAGATGGTGTGGAGTTACCTTCCATGGAATTGTTCCTTACCAAGGATTGTATGTTTTCCTTCTATGCTGATGGAGGGAGGTCGAACTCCCATTTTGCCGAGGGTGCTAGTCAATGTTGTGGAACTGCATTTTATTTGTGAGGCTTCAATCAAGAATCCTAGTGTTTATCCAAATTTTGGGATAATTGTGGTCTACCTTGGGAGGAACTGACCCCTCTCGAGAAGAATATGCATGCTTTTAGGCTGACTGACATGACCACTCTAGTTTGAACACTACTCTTTTGAACTCAAAATTACTCTGTTGCAACCAGCTTGGATTAAACATGATTTCCTTATGCTTTCCTAGAGTTATTCTTATAGAAAAATTGGCATGAGTGATGAGTTGTCTGCATGGGGGAAAATGATAACTAAGGTCTTTCATATGTACTATGTATCGTAATTACGACTCATGTGATCGACTATATTTTCTCTAAGGTCGATTTAAAAAATTGTCATCGACTATTCCAACTGAGGATTGCACCCTGATCAATTTCTTATTGGTTGATGGTTTAAAAAAAATTGTTATGCTTTCCTGTTCATGCTCATTGGTTGACCTGGGGTGGTGCTAGGGATCGGGCTTCTGGGACCGTCTTGGCTTTTGGTTTTGCTTCTCATTGTTGCCCTGGTTGATTAACTGATGTTTCTGATGCTATTGTGCTTGATTGGTTGGGTTGGTTGACTTTTGCATTTGGACCTGCTTCCTATGGGTTATCAGGTTGGTCAACTATCTCTTCCTCCACAAGTTCCTTTAATCTTCT
Source organism: Picea glauca (assembly GCA_000966675.3). NCBI lineage: Eukaryota > Viridiplantae > Streptophyta > Pinopsida > Pinales > Pinaceae > Picea > Picea glauca. The sequence continues at coordinate 382,579 of JZKD02S2191473.1, read as the reverse complement.
TGCCTCTCCAAGATTTTCCATCCAGTCAGGCTCTTTTACTTGTGATGGTGTTGGAAACCTTGGTTAAAGTGGTGGAGGTTGCAAGAATGAAGCACTTGGACTAAAAAAATGAAATGTCAGCCTTGGGAGGGATGGAAGTTGACTTTGTTGTGATGGTGTTGGTCTTCTCTTTGGTTGACTCAAGCAAGTCTGGTGGATGTATGTTGTGATTTGTCGGAGTCATTTCTTGAATGAATACCATTCTTCAACAACACATTGTTCTTGAACTCCAAGGATTTCATATGACTTAAGTAATCCATATTTTTTGTTATAGGGGATCTTGCATTGCTTCTAATTCAGGATTATATTGTTCCTCTTTTTGTCAAACTTATTTGACAATTTATGGAATATGCTTGGATGCAATCCTTGCTTCGACTTGTGCATTTTTTTCCATCTTGGAACCATTGATGCTCTTGAGTTGCTAGCTTTGTATCGACTTTATTTTCTTGTTCAATTTGTTTGGTCAGAGTGTCACAGGTACGAGGGTTGGCCGTAGAAATTCTTCTTTATGTAAGTTCCTCCAAGAGCGCTTGCTGGACTTTGAGCCTATTGTAGTTGCAACATATGTGGGACAATTACTAAGGACTACACTCATGGATGATGGCTGATCACTTACAACTTCTAGGTTTTCCTTTGCTTCTATGAATTTCTCATACTTAGTATTTTGGATGGGTTGTGTTTTGTTGACTTTTAATATTTTATTTTCTTCTTATAGTCACAAGTTTGTGTTGACCGCCTCCTGAATCAATTTGTCCATTGAGTCAAGCCTGTCATCGATCGATACTTGTATGTACATATGCAATTTTTCTTGACTTAGGTTGAGGAATTTTTTCCATGTGGCCTTCTCTTTGTCTTTCCTATTGGTGAGTTTTTCAGTATGTTTTAAGGAATTCCTCCATCTAGACATGCTCTCCTTGTTGATTTCATGGTATAAGTCCATAATTTGGTTGTCTAAACTACTAGATGGGTTGAATATTACCTTGGAATTCTTGCTAGGGTCTTCCTCTAGATAGAATGTTGTGAACACTTTAGGATTTTTCGATTTTGACTCGTATTCTTTCCTGTGATCCTTTCTCTTAGTCAACCTAGGTGCAATTGTCTTTGTTTTCTTTGGAGCTAGTTATTGTTGAGATGCTTGTGTAGATGGTTTAGTCTAATCGACTGAACCAACTGCAGGTACAATGGAAGTCACTGGTACAATTTGGGTCGGAGGGTTGGCTTTCGGTATTGAAGGGATGCATTGTTTTTGTTGACAGTACTGGTTCGATTGCTACACAAATTGATCTTGCTATTGTTTAGTTGACTATATTGTTGTCCCTTGATCTGATGTTTTCTCAGTCAACTATTGTTGAGCCAATTTTTTTGCCAAACCTTGCTCCTTTGCTTGCTCTATCAATTGTTTCTCTATCTGTTGTTGCTCAACTTGTTGGCCTATTTTGTCTCCATCTAGCTTGTGCTCCGAGGGCTAGTCATTTTGTTGTTTTGTTGGTTTCCCAACCAATTGTTGGTGTTGGGTTGACTGTTGGTGTTGGGTTGACTGTTGTTGTTGGGTCAACTACTACTATTGAATCAACTGCTGCTATTGAGTTTGTTGTTGTTGAATCAAATGCTCTACTCCAATTGTTTGAGTTGAAGCTTCCTAAGAAATCAAATTTGGTCGCACTGGTGATGATTCCTCTGTTAAGTTGATTGGATTTGTACTGGTTCATGGTATATTGATTTTGATTCTTCTTTTCCCTTGTTTTTCCTCTTTTGTTGCAACCTTAGTCTCCCTGGCTTGTTGTTCAATTTCCTATTTTTTTTCTCCCTTCTAATTTGTATTTGTCTTTCAATTGTCATATTTTTCTTAATGGCTTCATTGATTAGTTCCTTGTATTTCTCCCGGGTTTCTTTGTACTGATGTCTGACACTTGATTCAAGGGATTTCTTTCTATTCTACACGTTTTTTCTTGTTGACTTTTCAGGTTCAATTGTTTTGATGAGAACTTGTTGGGATACTTTTTCCTATTTATTTGTGAGCAGGGGGTTCTCAAAGTTGATTTCATCTAAACCTTCTTGAGCGGCTTGTAATTCAGCTTCAGTGTCTTCCTCAACTATGTTGATGTTTTCTTCTGTTTGACCCAACCGTTTTCTTGCAGTCGTCCTCTTTTTAGGGGATTTTGATGTACTGCCCTTATTGATGGAAAACACGATTTTGTATAAGGAAACCTCTTCGTCTTCATCGATTTCCCCATTTTTTAGTGGCATGATGATATCAATGGTCACTTATGTAGAAAGTGGCGGAATAGGAGTGATAGTGTTTATCTGTTGTTGGATATCTTGAAAGATTTGTTGGATAGTTGAATCGTATGGAAGTTCCTTTGGTTGATGCCCAATATGGCCATGAGTGTACTAGACTTCAGTAAAGTTGATCTCTAGTTAAACATGTACAATTGGTGGTAGTCCTCTTCTTACATTTTGGGGCTCTCTCCATAAAAAAATGACATTCTTAAGTGTCTTCACCCATTCTTCAAACATGCATTGGGGTTAGTGTTCTTTAGTCAGGACCTTCTAGTATGTAGAAAAACATTGGAAGTTGAACATGGCCAGTCTAGTTGACGTGCTAGTGAATAGAGTCACTTCGATTGGGCATATTTGGTTCATTGTTGTCCATATTATCAAGGAGGGATACCTTATATCTTTACTGGATTCCTGACATTCTTGGTAGTTTACTTTGAGGACTTCAACCATATCCTCTTCCCAATAAAATACTTTTCCATGCTCGACTATTTGTCTGATAGCCTCAAACATATTCAATTTCACATCGGACGCCTCACCAGTCGGTGTCAAGCATAGTGCTACAATGATGCAGGCCCATTTGATATGCAAATCTTTTACTTGAATGATTACCAATCCTTTTGAATTCTTCACTGAGGTCAACCCTCTGAACTTCTATATCTACGCTGTAGGGTCGATGGTTTTTGGTATTGCTTCCCTTATATTTGGTAGCCTTGTGATTCGATGTATTAATCCTATTGTAATCATAAGTGGTTGGTCAAACCACAACTTTCCTCGGTGGTATCGACTTACCTTCAACCATACCTTCACTGTACCTTCACATAAATCAAAATCCAGAGAGAAGTTAGACACACCTTCAACCATACCTTCACCGTGTAGTAGTCGAAGACCCTTCTCTCCAATATGCCCCAGTCTTTGATGCCACAACATAACATTTTGTCCAAAGACTATAAGAGTTTTTTCTTCTCTTGATCCAATATCAGGAACAATAGAACTATTACACCCATTACTAATAGTTATTCCTTGCAGCTAATATAGAGTTCCAATCCGAACTCCCTTCAACAACACCATTTCTCCTCGAACCATCCTCCAGGCTTGTTTTTCAAATATTTTTTTTACCCTTGCATCATCCATTTTGCGTACATATATCAAATTTCTGGCCAATCCTGGGATGTATAGAACACCAGGAAGTGTTCTAATCCTTTCATCTATGAGCCTCAACTTGAATTTTCCTCATCCTATGATTTTGGTTGTCGAGTCATCACCTAAGAAAACATTACCTCCATCATACCTTTCATATTCATAGAACCACTCCTTGTGGGGAGTCATATGAAAATATGCACCCGATTCAACCAACCATGCCTCATGATTTGCATGTGTGCTTTAAGAAGCCAAGTACACATCCCCTCCTTCTTCCTTGGAGGTATTTTTTTCTGTAGAGGGAGCATCTTCAGATCCCTTCACTTTCTCAATTCTTTTGGATCTACATTGCTTCTTGAAGTGCCCTTCTTTTTCACATCTCCAACATACCTTTACAATTTTTTCGAGAGATTTAGGTCTACCCTTAGACTTAGATCTCCCACTTGAGGAATTAGATCTATTTCTATCATGGGAGCATCGTCTTTCAAATAATTAATTTGTGCTCTATCCTTCCATGTTCTTCAGTCTCATCTCGTTTGACAACAAGGATGAGACCACATAATCAAAAATCAAGGTAGTTGTATTACTACCTATGGCCACAACTAAACTATCCCACGAGTCTGGTAAAGAGCACAGTAAACTAATACACTTATATTCTTCTAAATTTTTTATCTCAATAGATAACAATTGACTTACCACAATATTGAATGCATTCAGACGCTCTGTCACTGAGTCTCCATATCTCATCCTCAGGTTAAACAACTTCTTCCATGGAAATAATTTATTTACCAGGGACTTAGACTGATACAAGTTCCCTAACTTATTCCATAACTCCTTGGTTGTAGCTTCCCTTGACACATTCAATAATATTGAATTTGAGAGACACAATTGGATTGTGCTCTTCACCTTCCGATCCAAATTTTTCCAGTCATCTGCTGACGATCCTGCAGGTGCATTACTTGGATCCACCATGATCCACTGATCTCTTTCTACCAAAAAATCTTCCATCTTGAGCTTCCACAACTTAAAACTTTTCCCATTAAATTTCTCGATCTCTGTTTTCAAATTGCTCACCATTTCTTTTCATTTGAAGAATCAATACCGCATATCTCCCACTGTAACAAGGCTTATCACAGTCCCGAGCCAAACCCATGACCACAAAGGTGTCCCCCCGAAGCCAATGATTGCGCTGATACCAAATGTAGATTTTAACCTTGTATAATATTTTACTGCAAACATATTTTCAATAAAAGAACAGTAAAGATATAATGACAAATACAAACATTACAGAGAGATTTTTCCCATGGAAACCCAAATTGGGAAAACCAACATATTCTATATTCATTCATATCATACATTGTTTACAATACAATATACATATAGGAGCTAGCGACATCCAAAACCATAATCCAATGACCTAGATTAGTCAACAACCCTAATTCCTTAACTGGAAACAAAAAGCCATCAGCGAAAAACCATGTGTCGAAAAACTGCCCAAAAATGGGCACAAAAATTGAGGAATTTGTTTTTTGGGGGCACTGCCCTGCAACCCCCATGCAGGAGTGATCTCTCCCCCTTGTAACCCCCTACACACCCGACAAAGAATATAACACATACCCAACATACCATTTTGGTTTTGCAATTTTTAGATTGTGTGGGCAATCTCTTGTATTATGATTTGCTAGGGTTTCACAAATCTCACAGAAATGTTTTGTTTAAACCTATAAGACATTATACTCTTTGTCTAACACATGTCAATATTCAAAAAAATATTTTGTGTGGCCTTAGTTCATACATTTTGTGCACCACAGGTCGCTTCTACGAATGGCCAAATCTCTTAATGATTTTTGAAGCATTTCCAACTTTTCTTCCATCTTTTTGTCAGTCGATGGTGTTGGCCAATAATCATCTGTCTCAATTTTTTGGGCCTTCTTCACATGATTTGATTTCATGCATTCTCAATGGTCCACATATATTTTGAATAAGTCGTGTGATGTACCACTAGACCAAAAATTATGCATCTATTGTATTAGGTATTTGACTCTACAAATATTTCATTACAATATTTGATACAAAGGATTAGTTGCCAAAGGATTTTCCCAAGTTGAAGGAATTGACTATAATGAAACCTTTGCCCCTGTAGCAAAAATGAATTCCATCCGCCTTGTTTTTGCCCTTGTTGCCTCGCATAAATGGGAAGTCCATCAGATGGATGTTAAATCCGTCTTCTTGCATGGAGATTTGCAAAAAGAAATCTACATGGAACAACCTCCTGGCTATGTCTAGAATGACTCTAGCCTTGTTTTCAAATATTTGACTTTACAAAGAAGTACAAAAGGACTAAAGAGTGGGTGTTTCATAAGTTTCTTCCCCTAGAGCCTCTCTCATGGAATAAAAGGTAGATACAAATACAGAATATGCACTACCTAGCTTAGAAAGAATAAGATAGATGCAATGCTCTTCCTCCATCTTTATCTTACATTCTTCACATAAAATTCAGAGTGTTTTAAACCTAGATAGATAGTCTCCAAGGCAAGAAAAATCATTTGGACTCAAGGTCAGTATTTGATTTTCTAACTGTTGTGCTCGAATAATATTGAGTTTACCAAACACAGATTCAATCGTGTTCCAAGCTTCTTTGGGGTCATCAATATCTTGAAGGTGGTACCTTAAATCAGGAGAGATGAAAATTCTGATTAGTCCATGTGCTTCGTCATTCCTATTATCCCACTTGGCTTTCTTATCAACATAAGTGGGTTCTTTTTCCTTTCCCAAGGTAATCTGGTACATGCCTTTACTTCTTAATAAATATTCCATATGAGATTTCCATTGGAAGTAGTTGTTGCTGGTAAGCAAGACAATACTTGTAGAAGCCATATTAAATATGCAGATAATTTGGATTTAAAAACTGAAACTGATGATCTGGATGGAAAGAGATCGAAAAGTTATGCGATTTAAAAAAAACAACATTGAAAATGGACTCCCGATGTTAGAGTTATGCCCTTTTAAAAAAAGACACAATCGATAATCAAATGACCACGTGATTGTGTAAGTTGCTTTATGAAGTGACCCACTTTTATAAAGAGAAGTGGGGATCACTTTTACAATGAAATTACTTTATAACAAAAAAATTGCATGCAAAATAAATAACTCCAAAATAAAATATTAAAGCTACTTATAGTGATTCCCTTTTATACTTGAAGTGAAATACATTTTACAATTTTAGCATGAACTTTTTCAAAAAAGGTAACAAAAGAGAGACTTGAAATCAAGACCTCTTACTTAATAAGGCAACTTTTAACCAAATGATCTAGCAAAACATATTGAAATGTTCAGAAGGAGGATTGGGGTTGTTGTTATTGTTGTTGAAGATGACTTGGGAGAGCGTGCTAAAAAAAAAACTCTTTTCACACAAGAAATTTTTTTTGCTTCTCGATGACAACAAGGGTTAGATCTCGGTTAGCTTACCTGGAAGATGCACCTTTTCCTATCTGTTTTTGATTTTCCGAGATCACACAGGGCGCGGAGCAAAGAGCAACGCAGATTTAAAAGAGTAGCGACCCAGAAATAAATAAAACCGAAACACTACTCTGCAAAAATTTAAAAAAATGCGTATTCAAGCTTTATACCTCTGGATCTGACTGTAATGGCTGTATCTTGGGCAAACAGAAACCTTTTCGAGTGAAACGAAAAGTGTTCTTGACTGAAACGAGTGCTCCGGATGTAATGGAACAATCCTCTTAGTCCATAAATGTACGAAAATGACAGAAAGTGGAGATGAGGCAACTTGGCTTCACGATCTCGATCTTCAACAGGAGCTGGTCTTCAAACAGGCTCTGATATTATGCTCAACAACACAGGTGTTCCAACAGAGGACGAACACCTTCGGTAAACACTCACATAACCAGATCAAAGATCAACACACCGATGTTTTCACGTGGTAAAACCCCTACGGGGAAACATCCACGACCCCAACCAATGCAAACACTTGGAGCAGTTTATTAATGCAAAGAAAAAGATTATAGAGAGATTTTACTAGAGAGTTTCTCACAATCTATCATCGACAAATGACCCTCCATGCTCTTTAAATAGAGATCATGGACCAATTGGGTGTTAAGCCACAGATCAATGGCCGTTAAGATCAAGGAGAGTATGAACCGTCGGATCACTCTATGCCGGGAACATATCATGACCGTCGGATTTCCTAACTACAAATTTATACTAATGCATACTAAAGAAACACACTAGAAAACACACTTTTACCTAGCGACACAATAGACCAAGTAGATCTTATTAACTCCTAAGTGTCTAAATATCCTAACACGTATTCACTTTTCCCTACGCTTTATGCGATTTCAAAAAATCATAAATGGAGTGGAAAGGGTTTTCCTGTATGTGTATTCTCTTTGTCGTGCACTATGTGTGATCTCGGTAAATAAAAAATAGAGGGAAAACTTGCATCTTTTGGGAAATTTAACCGAGATCTACCCCTTGTTGTTGTTGATAAGAGAATTTTTTTTCTTGTGTGAAAGAGATTTTTATGAGCACACTCTCCAAGGTCATATTTCACAACAACAACAACAACCGTCCTTCTAAACAATATAATGTGTTTTGCACTAGTTCACTTGGTTAAAAGTTTTTTTATTAAGTAATAGATCTTGAGTTCAAGTCTCTTTTTTGTTACTTTTTAAAAAAAATTCATGTATCTATTGTAAATTGTATTTCACTTAAATTATAAAAGTGAATCACTATAAGTAGCTTTGATATTTTATTTCAAGTTATTTATTTTGCATGCAACTTGCATTTATAAAGTAATTTCATTGTAAAAGTGATCCCGACTTATTCTATAAAAGTGGGTCACTTCATAAGCAACTTATTTGTAAAAGTTAGGTTATTAGAAGGAGGGGTATCACCACGTGGACTAACTTCTACTTGCCACATAGCTCTTTGGTTACTGTTTATTCCTTTTTTCAAATGGGTATAACTTTCACATCCGAAGTTCGTTTTCAGTGTCGTTATTTTTTAAACAACCTATTTTTTTGAGAGTTTTCCATTCATACCATCAGTTCTGGTTTTTAAATCCATATTCTCTGCATATTTAATACGAATTCCCCCAATGATCTATTGCTTACTAACATCAACTACTTCTCATGGAAATATCATATGGGGGATTTACTAAGAAATAAATGATTGTATTGAATTACCTTGGGAAAAGAACAAGAACCCACTGATAATGAAAATGATGTCAAATGGATTAATATGAATGGTGAAGCACATGGATTAATAATAATTTCTATCTCTCCTAATTTAAAGTTTCACCTTCAAGAAACCCTAATAAATCTTGGGAAAAGTGTGAAGTTGTGTTTGGTAAACACAATATTATTCAATCCCACCAGTTGGAGAATCGGTTAATGACTTTAAGTCTAAATGATTTTCATTGCATTGAATATTACTTATCTAAGTTCAAAACATTTATACTTTTGTGTATATAATGTCAAGTAGATCTAGAGGAAGATCAATGCATATATTTTATTCTTGCTAAGATCGATAGTGCATATTTTGTTTTTGTATCTACCTTTTATGCCACTGGAGAAGCTCTAGGGAATGCTTATAAACAACACTCTCTTGATTATTTTTGTGATGCTCTGATTTAGGAGCAAGATAAGCTTGTGAAAATTGGATTGATTAACATTGCAGGTACATCCATCAAAGCCTTAGTGGTCCAACAGAAAGATAAATCCAAGAATTCAAAGAAGCACCATTCTTGCCACAACAACAAGCAAAGCAAGGGTCCCAAACCCTCTCTGCTAGCTTCTGCTCCTAATGGTGACAAAGAAACAAATTCCAAAAATAAGAAGACTGACATACATTGAAAATTTTGTGGGAAAGATGGTCATGTGGAGTCTAAATGTTTTAAGAATATGGAAGATTTGGAAGAAGCGATGAAGAAGCACAAAATCAATATTGATTCTTCTTCTTCTAACTCTTCTTCTCATGGGCATGCCCTTTCCACTTTTGGTTTCTCCTTCAATGCGACTTATATTTCTTCTTCTGATGAGTGGTTTATTAATTTTGAAGCATCTTATCATATGACTAAGAATAAAGACACATTTTATGCTCTTAATGAATGTAACACCATTAAAATATTTGTTGTTGATGATAGATCTCTTAGTGTTGTAGGGTTAGGAATAGTTCAGGTAGATAATGGCCATTTCAATGATGTATTATGTGTTCCAATACTTTACTACAACCTTCTATAAGTATATCAAGATTGAAATCACTCATTTAGGTGAAGGTAAAACCGTAGAGTTTTCACCTCACCAAGTTGTAATCAAGGATCTAAAAGATCATAAGCATGTTCTCACAACTATAATTATTGATGATATTACCAAGTTGTAAAAGTTTGGAAACTGTGGGTCATCACCTTTTCAATCAATTTGTGTTTCTCATAGTGATGATTTGAGAAGATTTTGGCATGAGCGGTTTGGTCATCTAAACTATTGCTCATTAAAACAACTATGTAATCAACAAATGATGACTTGTCTTCCTCTTTTTTCTTGCAGAGATGGTGTTTGTGTTTGTTGTGTTCTCGACAAACATTATCTGGATAGTTTTGACAAATGTACCTCTTGCCATGCCTCAACCCCTTTGCAACTTGTTCATAGTGACTTGTGTCATCCACTTTCTTCTCCTTCTTTTTCTAGGTGCAAGTATTTCTTAACTTTCATTGATGACTTTTCTAGATGCAATTTGGGTTTACTTCTTAAAACTTAAGAGTGAAGTTTTTGACAAGTTTTTGGCCTACAATGCCCTTGTAGAAAATAAATCTAGATATCAACTTCAAAGGTTAAGCATAGAAAATGGAGGCGAATATGTGAATAATAAATTTACAAGTTATTGCATTGTATAGGGTGTCCAAATGAAACCCATTATTCCATATACGCCACATTAAAATGGTGTTGCTGAGAGAAAGAATCACACATTAAAATAAATGGATAATTGTATGATCCAATCTAAGGGATTATGTCGTAATTTTTAGGTGAAAGCTATTAACCATGCAAATTACATAGTAAATCTCACTCCTAGAAAGGTTCTTAAAAATATAACACCAGAAGAAGCATGGAATAAAATTAAGCCATATCTAAGCCACTTCCGCGTATTTGGCAGTGTAGCATGGGCTCACATTATTGATGAGAAGGAAATATTTACAACCTAAAAGTGAGAAGTGTATTTTTGTTGGATATTCTGAAGATGTCAACGGTTACAAACTTCTTCAATCTCATTCCAATAAAATTATTATTATAAGAGATGCTAAATTTGATGAAAATATCTTGGTCTGCAAGCCTAATTTGATGTTTGTGCCTTCTTTATCTTGCAAGACATCTTTGACATTTGTGCCATATTCTATTCCTATTTTGGTTTCTTCTTCTTCAGATGATGAAAATTATGATGAAAACCACCTCCACATGTTTGTCTTCCTCCAAATGAGTCCATCGAACCTGAATCTACACCAACACGACCACTTCCTAGATGGGTCTGTTCAACATGAGAAGCAAATGGTGATCTTTTCGATGATCCTTTAGATCAATATCATACTCGTTCATAGTTTCAACGAGCCTCTTCTATTTTGGCTCAAGTTTAATATACTCGTGATCTTGAGACATTTACAGAAGATTCAAGTCATCCAAATTAGGATACAACAATGAATGAAGAGTGTCTCTCTTTAATTGAAACAATACTTGGGATATTGTGAAAACTTTTCATATGTAAATGGGTCTACAGAACTAATTATGCATCAGATGGAAGATTTGAAAGACACAAGGCTTGATCAGTTTCCAAAGGATTCTCTCAAGTTGGAGGCATTTACTATAATGAAACATTTTCCCCTCTAGCCAAAATGATTTCCATATTCCTTGTTCTTTCTCTTGTTTCCTCACATAAATGAGAGGTCGATCAGATGGATATTAAATCTCCCTTCTTGCACGGGGATTTACAAGAAGAAATATACATGAAACAATCTCATGGCTATGTCTAGAATGATTCCATCATTTTTTTCACATTAAGAAATCTCTTTATTGTCTTAAGAAAACTCCTCAATATTGGTATTCCAAAATGGACAACTTTCTTCTTGATACTAGTTTTTCTAGATGTCATTTTGACCCCAATGTCTATACCAAGAAAGTAGGAATCCATCTCATAATCCTT
>JZKD02S2191473.1:360907-370908 GCA_000966675.3 Picea glauca | reverse complement strand
GAACATCTATTTAAATTATGGATAGTAAAGAAAAGGAATACATATGTATTTTTAAAGGTTTAAAGAATAGGATTATACTTAAGCTTCAAGTTTTGAGTGTTTTAAATGATATTTTTTATAAAATATAAAATTATTGTAGATAAAATAAAATAAAAGGCTGTAGTTTAATTGTTCTACATTTTAGTACTTTTTTAATGATATTTTTTGTTTAAATTTGTTTGATATTTGGCAAAAAATTGTTGGATCTATAAATTTGAGTGGTTAATTTAGTATAATCCTTGTGTCGTTCGGGTTTTTTAGCATGATGAATTCATTTATGGATTTATAAATGCAATTTAAACAATAAAAAAATGTGATTCTGTGCATATTTATGTTGTTGGATTCTAGTGAAAAGGGCCAAAATGTAGAACAATTAGAAAACGCCAAATAAAAAAAGTTTCTAATTAAAATGACTATAAACTTTGTATGGATAAAGTAAAAGAGCGAGCTATTTGGTAATGGAATTTTTATTTTTTATTTTATTTTGGAATAGTATATTGGAAAGAAATTCAAAATTATTAACCTTTTTGGTATCATTGTTTCTATTATCATATTTACAATATTTTTAAAAATGTAAAACAATTAAAATAATAATTAAACTATTAGTTCATTTTTTAAGTGGTGATAAACAACACTTGAATGGGGTGTTAGAGGTCAATGTCACGACACCCATGGATGTTTGGCGATAACAAACATGGAATATATAATACAATAAATCATTGCAAAGAAGGTGGATGTGAAGGGTTTGGGTTCTCATGGTTGTTTCTTCCAATCCCAACGATGTATTGTGCATTGAATCCCATATATGACAATGATTGTGCAAATTCTGGAAGGTAGTCGTTTAGATGTATTTCAGGCTAGGGTCGAGGGCGAAGAACAAAGGAATCTCACTACGATTAAAGGGCACTATGTTTAGCATGGAAAAGGATATGTTGACATTCTTGGTCATGGATTATGAATCTTGAAATTCTTGGTTAGTACTTTGTTCCTCCAACCATCTCTCCTTGGTTTAATTCTGGTCTATTTGTGTATTCAGGTTCTCCCTTGATTTGGAATACTTAGGAGGGTGAATTGAGTTTGCTTTAATCGACAATCACTTGGGTGGAAAAAGTTTCCTCTTTCGAGGAACCTCATGTCTCTCTATCTGAAGAAACTTCATTTCTATCCCCCCAACCCCCCCCCTCTTGGCTTCTAAAAGAAATACTTAGTTTCTATCTCTATGTCTCACCCTCCCCATAGATTTTACTTCCAATCCAAATCCATATTATATTGAGAACGAAATGAGATAAAAACAAATATACAACAAAGAACACATAAATATAGAGATTACATTGCATAATTTTTTTTTTCCGATATTAATGAAACAAAAGTAGTCATAACTACCTTTGGTATCCTATAGAGTTGACCCCCCAGAGTAATAATGATACTATGGGGTCGAGACCCTTAAACAACGTGATATTTCCACATATATGGTTGTCCTAAAATAATATCAAAGACTTCAAGTGGAGAAACATCATACAATAACTCATCTTTGAAGGGATTGATGTCGTAGGATAGGCGATACTGTTGGTTGATATGAAGGTCTCGTCCCTATCTCAACCAACCAATGGTGTATGGTTGGGGGTGTGGAATCGTCGAAAACTTCAATCTCTTGATGACCTCGACCGATTTTATGTTTTTCTGTCTCTCACTATTAATAATGAAATGTAGTGGGGTCCCCTTCACCCACATATATGAATGGAAGATGCACTCTCCCTCCTCAAGATCATTCGATTTGTCTGTTTGGATATTTGTAGTTGCAATGGTAGCACTGGGTTTTGCATTGATGATTCACTTTCCCTATTCTAAATAAGATTGAGTCAGGGTTTGACTCCTTTTGTTTAAGATCAGCCAACAATGACTGTTTTGAGTGACATTCATCAGTGTTGTGCCAGGGGATTTTGTTTAACTCACACCACTTTTAAGTGTCCTTCTTCATCTTCCTGTTACCCTTCTTTTCCTACAGATTGGAATGGTTTTCTTTAGGTTGGCCTTCATTTTTCTATCCCTTGTTTTGTGAGTTAGGGCTACCTTTTCCATGCTTCTGTTGTTGTGTATTTGGAGACCCGAACTCTTACTTATTTCACTGCTTAAATTTATTCTCAATTTTGATAGTATTATCGATAAACAACTCCCAATGAGGAGATTTACAAGAAATCCATGTCTATTTGGGTGTACCTATGGAGGCCACTGCGGTACTTTAGAACCAAGTGTCTCTCTAAATATTGAATACCCAGCTTTGAGCGCATGGTATAAAAGATGTTGGTATACTCTAGCACTATGTGGTCTCTCTCCGAAAACAAAGTCCCCCATCTCATATACTAGTCATCATAACTTGCAATAGGGTAGAAATCCTCCTTGGGGGCATCCATAAAGGCTTCCCAGGTGGGTTCTCTCCCAATGGTGTATATTCATCTGTGGTGTGCCTCTCCCAGTAACCTTCCCACTAATCTTTGACATGGGGGAGGGGTTTAAGGAGCACTGAGGTGAAATTTTCGCCTTCAATTTTTTTGGGACAGAGTAATAACCTTCTAGTAGATTCAACCATTTATCTAGAGCATATGCATATATCTTTCCTTCAAATAATGGGATATCAAAATTAACTTGTACCTTGAAGGGTGTCACACCTTCTATTGTTCCTTTTGTCAACAACACAGGTATTCCAATAGAGGACAAACACATTCAATAACAACTCACACAACCATATCAAAGATCAACACACCAATGTTTTAATGTGGTAAAAACCCCATGGGGAAACATCCATGACCCCATAAAAGGAAGGAAGAAAAACAAGAAAAAAATGAAAGAGAAGAAGATAAAAAAAGAAAAGAAGTTGAAGATGCTAAAACAAAAGCTAAAGAAAAAAATAAGAGGAAGGAAGAAGAAGATGAGTGCAAAATACAAGAAGAGGTAGAGAAAAATGAAGCAAATGTGAAAGAAACAACTGAAGTAGTAGCACCAGAGGAAAAATCACAACAAAAGAAACAACAATAAGAAAGAGGCCCTAACATGGACCCCATTGATATGGACATTCTAGGGTCATCGAAGCACATCCATGTCACTGGAGGAAACTTCCCATTAGATGAGTTGGGATTGGGGGTCTATACAAAATCAAAATCTCAGAAGGTGGTGAATCTGAATTCCTTCAGGTTCGACAAGGACCCAAGTAAATTTTCTTGCATAAAACAAGGAAATTACCAGTATTCAAGGAAACTTCTTTATCAATGATGTTGAAGCAGAGGTGATAAAAATTCAGCGATGATCCTCTATCAACCTCTTCAATTGGTGTCATCTTCACTCAAGCATCAGATAAAAGGATGAGAAACTTGGTGCATGATATATAAGAGAAGAATAAAATAATATGGTCACTAGAGGAAGAAGTATAGCATTACAAAAGTGACCATGAGAACATGAAGGAGTGATGTAGACCCCCCCTTCTCCCCTCAGGGATGCTGAACTCCCGGTCAAGGATCGATCAAGATACTGAGTTGAATTGACTCTTCGGGTCTCTATTGGAACCCAAATCGACTTACGCAGGCCCTTCTTCCAAATGCACAAGTTATATGGAACCCGCAGGCTTCTCCTTAATTCTCTAAAGCTTTAGTGTAATTGGGCGCTAACTCTCCTCTAGCTAAGCCACTTCTCCCACGTGACCGCTGATAGTGACCATATGCTTGAGTGAAAGGTGCATCACAATTTTGTGGTTCATGACTCTAAGAGTGTTGTTACCTCCGTTCACCCGATATCTGAAATTGTGATGGTGCTAGATCAACAACTCACACCCCTCCTTGATCCAACGACTCTACTTTCCCCTTTGCGAATCGAGACTTCGCGCTTCTCGCGATCGAAGGATGGCTTGTTTCCCGTCTCCCGAGCTCTGAACTTGTGAAATCTCCCTGGACAATCAATGGTCTAGATCTTTCCTCATTCAACGGTCGTGATCGAATCACGATTTTGCGACTCGCGAGTTCCCAAAACTCTTACCTCTGATTTTCTCGAGTTGCGAACTACCGACAAAACCAGATCTACGGTTCAACTCCCTCCTTCAATCAATGCCTGTGATCAAATTGGTACTTCGCTTTTCACGAATTTGGAGGGTGGTTCACCTATGTTATTCTGATTCTCGATTTCCTGATCGTGTCAGATCGACGGCTCACGATCTTTCTCAATCCAATGGCTCAGCTCAAATCATGATTTCTCATCTCGTGAATTCTCACGACTCTACCTTTGACTTCTCTGAGTCACAAGTCAGTGAAAAGTTGATCTCTCGCCATGTGTCCTCCTTAACAAATGGATGATCCTGAATATTTTAGAACTTTGTAAGTCTATTTCTCCTGTACACTTTCAAATGTCTATCGTCAATGCACTTTACCTCGATCAGACGACTACGATCTTTTTGCGCACAGATCGGACGACTGGGATATGTTCTTTGCGCTCTGATCGAACAACTGAGATATTTCCTCCTCTACACTTGCTCCTCATTTTCTGGACGTTGATCGGATGGTACAGATTTCTCCTCTGCGGCTAATCCAACGATAAGTGTTGCTCCTCCTCCTGAGATTTGGTGTTCTTCTAGAATTATAAGGTTTTCAAAAGATTTAAAGGTTTCAACCTTTTTTCTTCCTGTGAGTCCATTTATTGGTTCTCGTTTGCACCTCTTGGAAAGTGAATATCCTCCTGAGCTTGATCTCCTCACAGATTTTGATCTCCCAACACTTCTTTCTTTTCTGAGAAATTCTTTAAACTCAGATTTAAAGGTTCTTGAAAAGAATCATTTCCCATTGTCCCGACGTTTCTCTCCTCTTAATTCTTTGACTTCTTTACAAAATCACTTCGACTCTTCGTCGAATTCCAAATCTTTGCACTCCTTGCAACATATCCTTACACAAGTTCTTGAATTCTTGTGACGAATGTGCACACCTTGCGATAGTCACTTTACACTTCTTACAAAGAAACCTTCCGCTATTCCTCCTGATCTTACGAGTCGAGACATACTTGGTCAACGCACTCCTTGCGGACTGTGTGCACACCTTGCACCGGCTCACAAGGAAAATGATTTAAATTTTTATGCAGGAATTTCAAAGATGTCCACACCTATAACAAGATTCATGCATTCTTGAACAAACATAATAAGAGGGAAATAACACACAACAATTGCTTCACACATTGGATCAATTTTCCTCTGCTATCTTCATTCAAAATCAAGAAATCAGTTACAATAAAATTCAAACAACAATTACAACTTTGGGATTCCTACTTGCTCACGATTCTCGTAACTATTGTAACCCTTCCTCACGATGTAAAAAACCTCTCTTTATACAAAATAAAATAAACAACTCCTATCTAATTGCGGTTACATCGGAACTAGGGTTAGTTCCCAGGTCACACGTGCTCATTTTTCCTCTATGCGTGTGATATTTCCCCTTTTTATTTCTATTAGCCTGCAAATATTGCAGTACTAGCTGGCATTTGAGACTCCAGATTGGTTCTCAGGCACTGATTTGTCCTGCCACGTGCACTTGCTGACAATGTTCCTGCATCATACTCCCCTGGGAAAAAATTTGTGGACTCCTGTCCATGAGCTCCTGCACCGAATTTCCATGCTTTTGGATATCAAATTCACTCTCCCAACTAGTATCTTCTATTAGATGTCCCTTCCACTTGACCAGATACTCAAAGTAGGTCTTCCTTCGGGTCTTCTTACTAATCCTCTGATCAACGATCTTTTCCATCTGTGGTTTTTCTACTATAGGAATTTATTTCTCCCACTGAATATTCTCTTTTTCTGCTGATCCCTCTATGTCATCCTTCCTGTAAGGATATAGGTCTGAAAATTTGAATATGGGCGATATTCCCCCATCATCTGGCAGCTCAATCTCGTAGGAGTTTGCATCAAACTTCCTCAAGATCTTACACGGTCCCATTTTATTCATATTTATCTTGTTATATATCCCCCTAGGGAACCTTTCCTTCCTAATATGTGCCAGAACCTGATCTCCTATTTCAAAGTGGAGTTCTCTGCGATGTTGATCAACTCTGTGTTTGTACTCTTGTCTAGAATTCTGCAACTTCCCTTTGATATGGCTATGGATCTTCTATATTTCTACAGCAAAATATTCTGCTCTAGTGCTTCTGATCTCACTCTGTCCCAAGTCTCTCAACTCAGACACTCCACTGGGTTTCATTCCATAAAATATTTGGAACGAGATCTTCCCAGTGCTCTTATTTGGTGAGTTGTTGTATGCAAACTCTGCTTGCGGCAGAATCTGATCCCACTTATTATGGTGCTCGGTGACCAAACTCCTTAATAAATTTCCCAAACTTATGTTTACCACTTCAGTCTGTACATCTGTCTGAGGGTGATAAGTTGAGTTGAAGGAAAAATCTGTCCCTAACTTCTTGCACAATGTTCTCCAAAAATGACCAACAAATTTCGTGTCTTTATTTGAGACAATACTTCTGGGTAGGCCGTGAAGTCTCAGAACTTCCTTAAAGAACATATTCACAACATGTGTTGCATCACTGGTCTTCTGGCATGGGATAAAGTGTTCCATCTTTAAAAATCTATCCACCACCTCAAATATGGAATTGCATCCTCTTTGCGTTCTTGGCAGTCCTAGCACAAAATCCATGCTTATTGCATCCCAAGGCCTCTCTGGTATGGGAAATGGTTGATACAATCCAGTGTTTTGTCTTTTACCTTTTGCATGTTGGCAGATTCTACATCTATTCATGAATTTTATCACATATGTTATCATACCTAGCCAATAGTATGAACTGATCAACTATGCAAATGTATTATCATGGCTGAAATGTCCAGCCAATCCTCCACTATGATTTTCCTTCAAAAGGTTATCTCTCATTGAGCATTTTGGTATGCATAATTGATTTCCCTTGAAAAACAATACCTCTTGAATCATATACTTTGTCTACTGGATCCTATCTCGCAACACAGGATTCACACATGCTTCGTATGCTCCCTTGAAATCTGGATCATCACTGTACATTTCCTTAAGGTGTTCAAATCCTAATGTCTTTACCTAAAATTCCTACAGAATCAAACATCTCCTGATAGTGATATTGTTGATGGCTCTCGAGTCTGTACACATTCTCCCTCCTCCATATTTCTTTGGACTCAACATAGTTGGCATTGCGCATGGGCTCAAACTCTCTTTGACCAAACCCTTGTCTAACAATTCCTGGACTTGATTCTTTACCTCCTTGTTGTTCCAGAGTCTGTACTTAAGGCTATAAAGTACTGAGTGTAGGCATCCAAAAGAGTGTGAGAGATATAATTGGGGAAAAAACTAGGAAAAGAAGATAAGGCTGATTTCTGAGTTGTCTAGGTATAGCTTCCAGCTATTCCTGAATGTTTATATCCCATTCAATGGCTTCCCATGAACGTTCGAGTTCGGCCTGGGTAGTAGCAGTTTTCAGAATGGTATCGAAAAGGTTTAAATCGAGGTTGGTTTGATCTGAGAGACCGGGTTCTATGTTGGGCTATCTTTCCATAGGGACAGTCATAAAGGAACATAGTTTTTATAAAGTGTTGGTTGTTGTTTCACCTTTAGATTATACAAGAAAGAATCCTAAAATTGAATTAATAATATAACGAAACCAAAGGCCATTTTCTGTAACTGAGTTAAATTTTAAAACCATGCATGAAGCGAGAGAAAACATAGATCTTTTGAGCAATGTGAGGCATCAATCAGGGAAGAATCTCACCTTGTGACATAAGAAGAAAATAAGCAGGAAAAACTTTAATGAAGCATATGATATAGAGATCTAAACAATTCCCAGGTCTTGTACCTACTGATAGCCAATACAGAGGAAAAGCTGTAAACAATTAGATAATTGGAATAAATGACCACCACAGTAGAGGTTGTACTAAATTGAAACTAAGAATTCATTACAAAAACATATGAAAAATGTTGCGAAATGCGAAATAACAGAAGAAACACATAACTGAGTCTTGACAGAAAAAAGAGTCTTCGATCTGCCTTGTATTAATTCTGGTGAAAGAAATATTCTTTGGTACAATCAGCCAAAGGAAAAAATCCCTTGGTGGCTTGTTTAAAAATTATACTTATACAAAATTAAAATGCTTTGAATTCTAATTGTTCTAAAATTTATAGTTACAAATGGAAAATGAAGCGTTTCACTTCCTTGTCTCTTGTCTTCCTCCACGTAGGTAGGGCATTTTCTTTTCTTGTTCTCTGGCTCCAAAAATAGGATGGGATAGGCATCTGTTACTACTTGCCTCTAGAAGTCTGCCCTTTCCCCTGCTCGATACAAATAACACACCTTTCTACCAACTGGTCTATCACCTTGGAAGGTTTGGCTTGGCTGTTTGCCTCGAATGTGTAGCAATTATTTGCCAACTGTGGCAATATTTTCCCTACTTGTTGGTATTCCGTGATGATAGACCATAATTGCAAGCTTGGTATTATCAACCATTTATTCACTTGGGCGATATTGACCTGACTTACCTGGGATAGTTCAATTTTTCCTTTTTCCCCATTTTCCTTGATATCCAGCAAATGTTTGGAAATGTTAATTTTGCCTAGTGTTCCAACACTACCTTCTTTATCGAGATCTAATTTTTATTTATTTATCAGACTGAATGTTTCTTCACAAGCATCTCTCATCTCTTTAGCTATTTTTTTTTCTCTCGGATATATTATGTTCCCACGTCTTCAGTAAGATGTTACCTCTGGTTTGCTCTGGGATAGACAACTTGGAACTGATGGCCACACTACCATGGATGATTTTAGGGGCTAAATTTTTCTCATGGGCTAATTTTTCCTATTTTTTCCCAAAACAAGATTCGTTATTCTAAAAATGATTCGCCCAAATTTTATAGGATAAAATTATTTTACCTTAAAATTCGCCAAAATTTTATACAAACTATATAAAATCCTTAGAAATTTGAATATTTTAAAAAACATATTGCCAAACATTTATAGTTGGCATATGAAGAATTAGTAAGATTCGCCAAGGTTTCTACATTTTAAAATAGATTTCCCTCCTTAAAATCATCCCTGCACACTACTACATATTGAAAAATTTCCGACGACCACTTGCGACGAAAGTATTATTTCGTCGCAACATGCAAGAGAAAAAGTTCATTTTTCCTAAATCTACCCCGTATTCGTCGCAATCTCGACTCCTACAGTTTGACTAAATTATTATGGTCAATGTTCATCCCACAAGCGACGACGTTAGATTGTCTGTCACCCTTGCGACGAAAGTTGACCATAATAATTTAGTTAAAATTTATCGTTGAAAATGACCTAAAATAAATAGGTGGAAAAATAAACATATTTTTAGGTCACTATCGTCGCAATTGCAATGATAGTGGCCTAAAATTGGCCTATAAATATTTGACGATTTAAAGATGTTGCGGCAATCTTGCTATAACAACGACGGTTCCAAAAGGGTATTTTTGTGCGGAAAAATGTCGCAGAATGTTGTTAGAGGTGGGGAAAAAAGTAAAGCGGGTGAAAAGGGTGATGGTAGATGTTATTTCCCTTGTAAAAAATGTTGCCTCAGATGTTCCATAAGAATTTTAATAGCAACAACTACAAAACATTGTAGGAAATATGGTCACATTGATGGCGGATCGAATGAATATTGTCCCATGGTAATTAGCTATATATTATCTTTTTTTGTTTTGTCAATTTTATATAAAATTATATATATTTATATATATTGTTTGAATGTTTGTTAAAGTATACACTGATTTTGCATGATTGTTTGTAATTATAAAGTTAGAGTTGCCCTCTAACTTTCCACAGAATATTGCACTAAGTATTAGTAGAAATGATGTTGTACAAGCTGAGGAACATCATCATGACCAAGCAAATGAGGATCTCATGGAAGAAGATGATGGGAGAAATCAAGTTAATGATCCCATGGAAGAA
>JZKD02S2191473.1:319626-329745 GCA_000966675.3 Picea glauca | reverse complement strand
ATATTTGTATTGTTAACAAGACTTAGTTGTAACCACCCTTGAGTGTCATGTATGCATTGAATGAGTAGACCTCTTATTTATGCAGAGTGAAGTTATTATTCATGAATAGGATTGTGTATGTCCATTAATTTGAATGAATGTCTATTGATATGAATGCATGGATGTGTTTAATTTTTGAACATGAAATTGTACTTGTTATGCTTTGGATAATACCATTTTTAACTAGTTGTCTTCATCTTGAAGGTTATGCTATGTTGTTTACTTTGAATAATAGTTTTGAGTGGGTTGTATGAAACTCTTCATAATGAGTAGGTATGAAATGATCATATAGAAAGTGTGCAATAGTGTTATGTATGACATGGTGTAATACATATTTTCTCTTGTTGTTAGCTACCATATGAAAGAGAGAAACATATTTTAGTTATGCCTTTGAAACTTATCATGTGAATGATTGTGAACTTTCATATAATAGACTAGTCTTAAGTCTATTATGGTAATATTAATATTAAAATGGTAATATTAATATTAATATCAAAATTGCAGCCCAAAATAATTTTTTATTTTTTATATTAAATAAATTCGGGTCGTCGCCTATGCAACAACAACTTCTATTGATGCCACAATTTTTCTATATAAACAACAAATTTGTCGTCGCCTGTGCGATGAAAACTTCTATTGATGCGATGGTTTTGCTATATAAACAACAAAAAAAGTTGTCGTCGCATATACGACGACAACTTCTATTGATGCAACGATTTTTCTATATAAACAACAAAAAATGTTCTCGTCGCATGTACGACGACAACTTCTATTGATGTGACGGTTTTGCTATATAAACAAAAAAAAAATTGTCATCGCATCTGCGACGACAACTTATATCGATGCGACGATTTTGCTATATAAACAATGAAAAGTTGTCGTCTCATATGCGACGACAACTTTCTATTGATGCAATGGTTTTGCTATAAAGGTTCTTGTCGCAATTTAGATGAAATATTGGTTTCACATTGTTTGCCTATATTGTTTCTTTTGCGATGTTTTTTCAAGTTCGTCGCAAATGCCACATCACATAAAACGACATTTCAGAGACTCCAAATTCGTCGCAATATCAACGACATAACGTCGCAATAGCGTCGAAACAACCGTCACAAAATGATCCAGATATGCTAGTGCCACCTCTTCTTTCGTCGTTGCTATAACAACTTCTTGGAAGGAAACCTGAGCTACTGCAGCTTCTGTTTCTCTCAAGGAGATATCCTTTAACGCTTTTTCTATCGTATGAAAATGATTCTATATGGTTTCTACTTTGTCAAGTAGATCCTGTTGAGCTACTTATACCTTATTTCATATTTGCATGGCTTGGGATTGGAATACCGCTATGTCTATGACCTGGTTTTCAACAGAAAATAATTTAGATTGCAACAATTTTATTTTCTCCTCCTGTTGACTTACCTGCGTTTGGCTTATTTGTGTCGAATGATGCATCTGATAAAGATCAGATTTAAGTCTCTCGATTTCCTGTTGATCAATCACTTTGGCTTACTCGAAACCTTTATTTTCTTCATCCCTGGCATTCGCCTCTTTCGTTGCTACCCGAGCCTCCAATTTATTGATCAATAGGTTCTTTTTTTTAACCCTACGTTCAAAGTTCTGACTGAATATTGGTTGGCTGTTGTGTAAGCCCCCAATGTTCCTACTACCTCATCGACGAATTCTTCCTCTTCCAAGGCTTCTCCATCTGCTAGGATTTTGTATTTTGTAGCTACTGTGCCCGCTCTTTGGTATGTTTCTTCCTTCACCGCGACCTTCCTTTTCTTACTGAAGAAGAATTCATTAGGAGGCAAGTCATCTACAGATATAGGTGTTAGATCCTCCTTGAATATCCACTTTGTATTAGGGTTCCCCTTTGTGAATTGTAAGGGAGTGACAGATGCAATGGGGCTGCCGATCTCCTTGGTGACTATCTCTGGGTTTTATTCTTATTGGTTGGGGATCTCTTTTTCCTAATTTGAGCCCTTAGTTTCCTCTGTCTTGTCCCGAGTCTCTTGTTTTCTAGGGTTCACACCCGTTGAACTTTTATCTTTTGCTTGCTGTGTACCTGGAGGTTGTGAGTTTCTGCCCTATAAAACTTTAGGGAGGCAACTTCTCCTGTGCT
Organism: Picea glauca; assembly: GCA_000966675.3. NCBI lineage: Eukaryota > Viridiplantae > Streptophyta > Pinopsida > Pinales > Pinaceae > Picea > Picea glauca. The sequence continues at coordinate 327,590 of JZKD02S2191473.1, read as the reverse complement.
CTTGAAATGTATAAAAATCGACCATATCATCGGGAAACAGAGCTTGAACTTGGCTTAAGACTTCAGAGTAGGATCCCACACCTAGGAAGATTTCATCATGAGGTGAGTCTTCATGTTCGTATCTCTTCAGCCCACAACTCGCCATGTGATTAATCACAACCTTATTAGGGTCATGTTTCTTAAACTCAATGTCCACCAATTTCATTTCCTCCAAGGTCGTAGCCTCCACTTTAGCATGGTCGAAATCTAATAAAAAATATGTACCAATGTAAATGGGGAGGGATGGCCATACCTTCTTTGATAATCCTTTGAGCTTCTTTCTTATTGCACCGAGCACAGTTTTCCCAGTGATCTCGCGACATACTAGCTTGTCTGGTAAGAATAGCAACAGAGCATATGGGGGGACAGAGGTGCCAAAAAACCTAATATATGAAACTTTCACTTCTATATACCAATATGCCACACAGCTCAGGTTGTCTGTGATGTTATCTAAGATCCTGGGAGGCGGATGGCCAAATATAGAGACATGCATTGGTACCGTTACCCAGTTGAAAATATCGTAGACAAATTCTTTGGCTTTATCTTCCCAGAGTTTCGAGTGGTAGATATGAATAGGCTCTGCATTAGTTGGAGTCCATCTCCAACTCATTAATGGGAAAAGTGTCATGAAGAAAATAGCGTCCATGATGTAAGCAGACATGAATAATGAGGATGCTTTCCCGCTTTCCTTTTGTTCTCGATATTCTGTAATTCGAATGGCTAGACTGTCTGACAATAATTTGGCCCAGTCGAAAGAAAATCCATCTGCTACTGTGTGAATAAGTGGTACCCATGGGATAAATAAGTGAGAGGTGTCCTCCTTCCCATACAGTTTGCAAACCATCATCGCTATATACATGAATTGTGGTACCAACGATGATATTGAATAAATTCCATTAGTATCGACTCTAAATTTTGTGGGGTACAAAACCCAGTCTTTGATCAGATCGGATAAGCTTTTCCCAAACTGCTCACATTCCTTCTTTTTAAAACCCTCCAAGAATTCGTCATTGTGAGTAAGGTTTGGTGTGGGAGACAATTTATACATTGCCTGTAAATGCTATGGTCTGAATGTCTCAATTGCAACCTTCTGCACGTTGAATATTGTCCTAGTCAGGATGTCTACATGGTCCAGCGCCGATTCGATCATATCATAATAGGGAAAAATCCATGGCATTTCTACGATCTTGTGCATCTTTGACTGAGCAACTATTTTGTATTTGGTGGACAAGTCGTCTTTCTCGTTATCGCTGGAATCATCTAGAAAATTTATCCACAGTAAAAAAATATTCTTTTGATAATCCATTGAGTGAAAACGTTCATACTGATGAGACCGTTATTTCACTTAGGTGACATTTATTTGCAATCTCGATATTTGGGGAATTCGTACCTTTTCCTTACCATTTTGTTCTCATCTTAGTAAATTATCTTTTATCACCTGTTTTGGGCGAATCGCTTTCCCAATACATGACTATCCATTTTCCTCTTTATGATGTTTGGGCTGTAAACTGGAATCCTGTAAGAAAGCAACACAAAGAGCGTCAGGATTTTAAAATTTATGGAATTCAATGTGTTGCAAAGTTCATATCACTAACCTGTTTTATTTGTGATGAAAAAGAAAATAAAACTTATTGAACAACTATAAAAACAGAAACACAAACCGATATATATAGTGGAAATTTGGAAATCTTTATTGGATATAGTGCTTAAGATAATGCCCGTTGATGGGGGCGTTAAGGGTTTTACCGTCCAAATTTTCTAACTGAAACAAGTTCTTCCCTTCAGAAGCTGTGACTTTGAATGGACCATACCAGATATGGTCAAATTTTCCATGTTTTGTTGACTCTTCCCTTCTAGCATCCCATTTTAAAACTAAATCACCAAGGAGGAATTCTTTGTCTTTAGCCTTATGATCAAACATCGCTTTCATATTGTCTTGATACCTCTGAAGCCTTTCGTCTACCTCCATTCTGTTCTGCTGAACTTCGATCAACTGATTTATTCTTCTTGTGATGTGATTTGGTTCTTCTTTTTCATCCAACCAAAGTTTCGTCACATGTAAGGCTAGATTTATGGGTAGCACTACATCAGTCCCGTATACCATTTGAAAAGGATAAGTTCCAATCGATTTCTTGGTGCCTATCTGATTCACCCACGAGGCGTACTTCAAATGTACATGCAAATATTTTTTGTTTTCATTCAACACTTTATTAATTATGGTAATTAGGATTTTATTCGATGACTCGGTGAGCCCATTGCCTTGGGGGTAGTATGCTGTAGAATGGCCTAGTATAATATTGTATTTTTGGCAAAAGATGACCATCGCCATAGATTTGAATTCCTGGGCATTGTCTGTAACTATTTTTCTGGGACAACCGAATCTAGATAGTATGTTCTCTTCCAGAAAATCTATCACCACCAAATCTGTCGCTCTTTTGGTTGGAACAGCTTCCACCCATTTGGTGAAATAATCGGTAGCGGTCAAGATCCATCTATGTTGAGCACTGGAATGTGGGTTAATTTCACCTATAAAATCAAACCCCCATTTTTGAGATGGGGCATCCGTTTTAATCGGAACCAAAGGTAATGTTGGGATTTTCTGCTTTCCTAGGAACAATTGGCAAGATTTATAGGCTATGACTTTGGTATTGACATCTGAAAAGCGTTTAGGCCAATAATATCCTACCCTTAGGATTTTATAAGCTGTTTCTCTCCACGCGTGATGTCCTCCGCATACTCCTTCGTGAAATTCGTTTATGACCTTTTTTTCTTCTGATTCTACCAAACAAACCAATATGAAGCCTAGAGGGTCTTTCCAGAACAATTGGCTTTCAGATATACAGTACTTTACTGCATGTAATTTCAGTGTCCTGGGTTTAGATGGAGATAAATCACTTGGGCAGTTCAGGGTCAGAAGGTACGATAGTATGTATTTATACCAACCTGATGAGGAAAAATTCTCTTCGATTCTGGTTGGAGCTATTTGGCCATTGAATTCATCTATGTCCATACATCCTTTGTATTCTTGCAAGTTATTTATTCCGAGTGCTCTGAAATTTTATTCGGCTAAGAGCTTAGCCAAACCCTGTCCTTTTATGAGCTTCGTCAGTTTGACCTCTAGATCAAATTCTTGAATTTTAGCAAGCCACCAACCCCTCTTCCCATCATTGTCGGGCTGTACCAATATATCTTTTACGGAACTGGTGGGCACATATGCAATTACCTTGGAGTGTAACATGTAGGTTTTGAAATCCTTTAGTGCCTTTACCATAGCATATTATTGCTTTTCCATTATATCATATCTCAATTCTACATCTCTAAGGCTCTTACTAAAGAATGCTATCGGTTTCTCAAAACCCTCTTCGTTCTTCTCGAGGAGTACTGCCGCAATCGTGTGTTCGGAGGTGAATGAGAAAATCAGAAACTCTTCTAGATAATCAGGGTTGGCCAACATGGGTGCTTCGCTTATAAATTACTTGATATGTGCAAACGACGCTTTGGCTTCTGCTATCTATTTGAATTCATTGTTCTTCTTCAACATGTCTGTGATCAATTTTACGATTTCAACAAAATTCGGGATAAATCTCCTCAAAACATTTATTTTTCCTAAAAATGATTGAATTTCCTTTACATTTCTAGGGATATTTATAGTGTCTATAGCTTCGACCCTTTTAGGATCGATTTTAATTCCGTCTCGAGACACAATATGGCCCAGGAGTTTACCTTCTTGCATCACAAAGTGAGATTTATGGTGGTTTAAGGACAAACCAAATTTTCAGCATTTCTCGAACGTTTGCTTGAGGTGTATCAGATGATCTTCATCAGATTTAGAAAAAACAATCATATCATGAAGGTAAATGACCATGAATTTATCTCTCTTGCCGACGAAAGTGATATCCATATCACGCTGGAAGGTAGCACCTGCATTCATTAAACCAAAAGGAATTTTGTCATACATAAATGTGCCCCAAGGGGTGGTGAAGGTTGGTTTCTCTTTATCGTGCTCACTGACATCGATCTGATTATAACCCAAAAACCCATTGATCATTGACATTCATTTGCCCCAACCACCTTCTCCAAAACATGATCCATTTTGAGAAGTAGATAATTGTCTTTGAGGGATGATTTATTTAGATTTCTAAAATCCACACACAGTCTAATATCTCCACTCTTCTTCCTATCTGGGACCAGGTTAGATACCTAGCCAGAGTATCTCAGTGGCATGATTAGTTTTGCGTCCAAAATATTTTTAACTTCCTTTTCGACCACAGGAAATAAAATGGTATTGATTTGCCTGAGTTTCTGTCTAAAAGGTTTAACACCAAGCTTCAAAGGTATTTTGTGTTCGATCACCATGGTGTCATAAGTTCTCAGCTCATCGTAAGACCAAGAGAACACATCTTTATACTGCTAGAGTAAATATGCATACTTAACTTTCATCTTAGGGGGAAGATATTTTGATATCTTTACTATTCTAGGCTCCTCTTTGGTCTCTATGTCGCAATCTTCAACTTCTTCTGGTTGAGGTTGTAAAGTAGATTTTAGGGGCATGTCATTTTGGTCAAACAATCTTTCTAGAGGGATTAGTCCTTTTAGAATTTGATTGTTTTTTAAAACTAACATGCGATGATTCACAATATTTTCTTGGAACTCTTGAGGACCCTCCCCTTCTTGCATAATCCAAGTATGGTAGTTTTGGTTTACTTGGTCAATGTGAGTTTCAACGAAATTGTCCACCATTTCAAGGAATTTTCTGATCTATTCATAATCTTTGAAGACCTTCCAGTGTTGTATATTATTCGGTATGGAGGGTTTGTGCCTCACCTCTATATGATACTTTAGTTTGAAAGTTGTAGGAGGTGCGAAAGTTGAATTTTCTTTGGCTAATGAATCGGCTTTTAGGTTTTCTGTACGTGGAATGTAGTGAACATTTACCGATGAGAAAAAGTTTTCTATTATATACCATGTGCAATTTCTGTAAGATCTTAATCTCGGGTGTTTGGTCTGGTAGTGTCGATTTATCTACTTCACAATCAACTCCGCATCTCCATAGACTTCCAAGTTATTTATGTTCATCTTTTTGGCAGCTTCTAGTCCCAGGACTAGGGCTTCGTACTCACATATATTATTTGTGTAGTCTATGTCCCACTGTATTTTGTCAGAAAAAGGGATAACAAATTCATTTTCAAGTGCTACAAAAAGTACTCCTGCACTTGTTCCTTCACATGATGAAGCGACATCAAAGAAAATTTTCCAAATCCTAGAGTTATACACATTTTCATCTATTTTTATTTATTTATTTTCCTCTATAAAATTTTCTTCTATACAATTATTTGCACCATCATCAAAAGATAAAATACAATTACCCAGGTCTTGATCGACGACATAAACAGGATAATTATTAGGATTCTGTGGATCACTTACTGTATATGCTAATTGTGTCTCTCTGTATAGCTGAGTGAACTGTCCACCAAAAATAAGAATCGTGGCATAGGTCATGTCTAATTGAAGAGATCCCCCAAGATTGGCTCCCCAAGACCTGGATAAGAGAAAACCATACTTCGAAGGTATATCAATGATAACTACATCCATTAGAACATTTTTTACCGGAACTTGTGCAAGAGTTACCACTAGATATTTGATCATGCCCATACACTTGACTCTCCTTGAATCGAAAGAATACAGGTCTCCGTATGGCCTGGTGATTTCAAGGCCTAGTTTGTCCATAATAGACTTGGGCATCACGTTATATGAGACTCCAGAGTCTAGCATGCAATTATGTAGCAGACGATCTTGCACGTTCAGTGTGATATAGAAAGGGGCGACGGTATCCCTAGCGCCTTCGAAATGCGGGCTGAAATTTATATTAGGCTTATCATCTTCCAAATTTATCACGTCAGACTGACTTTCTAAATCTGAAAAATTTATCATTTTGGTTATTTTCTTTCGGTACAAAGGATTCTTTGCCAATTCGACCAAGGGTATTGGTATATTTATCTTGTTTTTCTCATTTTCCAGGCTAAAACCCCCCATGGGTTTATCTGTTTATTTAGTTAAAGCTTTGGTTTCCTTCCCTTATAACTTATTTATTTGCGTTGCTTTATTTTCAGTTAGTTTTGTTTCCAATGTCTGTGTTCTGACTACCTTAATTTTCCTAGCTTGGGCCTCAACCTCCTTTATTTTGGTATTCTGTATCTCGGTGTCTTTCAGAACAGGGTCATATGTTTCACCTATTGGCAAGATTTTCTTTGGTTGATTAGTTGACACAGATTTATTTTTAGGCCTCAGATTGTACTTGTGTTGGAGCTCAACCATTATAGTATCAGCCATCCCTTGATAGGCATAATTATTTATGTTGTTATATTTATTTGACGGTTGTTCTGTGTTCATAGACCTCTCATAATCTTCCTTGGTTAGATGAGGTTTTACACAATCATCGCCCAAATTGTTAACGTCTTCTCCTAGATCCTCAAACTCTTGCAAGTCATTTCCTCCTATAAAATTTTCGATTTTTAAAGGAGTTTGATTTTTTGGTCTTCATTTTTAATCTGTCTTTGTTGAATTTGAGGATTGGGGTTTCTTATGAAATCTCTCTTAACGAATTGATCTTCTTTGGATTGATCTAGCTTCATCCTCGAAATTTTATTTGATATCTCTTTTATTATCCTAGCCATATCATCTATTTTATCATCTAAGGACCTCTCTGATCCTGAAGTTCCCGCTTTTTATTTAAAACATTTGGTCTCTCTGTTTCCCATTTCTATTTTTGTTTTTAGTTTACCAGAAGCCATCATGTTTGAATCAATCTCCATGGCATCATATTTCATTTGGGTTATGTCAACCCCTCTCCTTTCTCTTAATAAAAGTGAGAAATCGGGTTCGAAGGCTCCCGCAAAGGTTACCTTGGCTGCAGGTTGGGACAGTTTAACCTCGACTAGGATCTTATTGTATAATTTGTTAAATCTTTGAATGAATTCCATAACGGTTTCTGAACTTTTTTTCTTCAAATATCCAAACTCAATCAGATAGTATAAACGGTCTTTCCTTTCACCCCATTGCCTAAGAAAAGAATCTTCTAGAGCATAATAGGATAATATCGAACCTGCGGGAAAACTTCGGAACCAGGTTCTCACCTATCCTTCGAAAGTTTGGACAAACAACCATGAATACACATCTTCATGTTTGAGACCTAGGATGTCAGTGAATTGGTCAAAGAAATTTATATGTTCAGTCACAGTTACGTCTCCTTCCCCTGTAAACTTAGGTAGGTTTTTCATGTAGTTTTCAAGCAGGTAATGCAGGGGTACCGGGAGGACTAGAGGAGCGTATCTGGCAGTTACTTTAGAAAAAATCCTGGGTGGTGGGGGAAGCCCTTGGCCTCCCACTCCTCCTCCTTCCGTAGCCATATATACTGCAGGAGAGGAAACCGGTACATTGTACAGAGGATTTTGGTATATGTATAGCGAATCTTTAGCTTCTTCGGGAGACGAGAAAACTGAAAAAGGTGGAAATGGGATATGGGGGCTTGGTTCCTCTGAATTGCAAGAGATGTAATCAGAGGAACTCATAGGTGTGGAATCCAAGTATATGATATACTCTTCAATATTAGTGGGGTTGGGAAATCTAACTGAAGAGTTATGGGGGTATCAGTTTCAAATTTAATTTCCGGGAAAGATAAATTTGGGTTTAGGGTTTCGACCTCGACTGTCTTTGTTTCTTCGGAGAGGGTTTTGATGAGAGCTCGTTGGAAAGTCACCGCTTCGAGTGGGATCTTGGCCTTATTTTGTGTGTTTCTAAGTTGGTATACTATTGTTAGAGTTACTTCACACACACCTAGGATTTATTTTTCCTAAGGTTATTCCTTGTTTATTAGTCATAATTAGTCATTATCTAGTCTCCTATATTTTAGGGGAGAATATTCCACC
>JZKD02S2191473.1:296123-319576 GCA_000966675.3 Picea glauca | reverse complement strand
GTTTAGATGTTGCATTGGTTTTGTCACCATGCAACATTGGGATCATCACCAACTCACTACTCTTTGTTCAGTCAGTTAACTGAAGACTGGTTGACTAGTTAACTCAGCTAGGTGGCAGTTCACACCTGTAACTGCTTGAGAAACTAGACTAGGTGGCAGTTTACTCTTGTAACTGCTGGTGTGTGTCCAGATCAATATAGACCACCACTATGACTCATTATTTACTCATGTATCCTATATCTGTTGTAAATTATTCACTCTTTATGTGTGGAATACAGTTAATGAGAATTCTTCCATTCTTTCTATCTTGCTTCTTCTTTCTCAATTTCTCTCTGCAAATGTGTGTATTATTTTCTAGATAGATCTATTCTGTGTAGGTTCAACACATTTACATGGTATCAGATCCGACAGACTGCTAAACAAAAGCTACACCAAATCATTTTTTGCAGGTACAAAAGATGGATTATTCGTCGAAAATACTTCTCACGCCTCATAACTATTTGGAATAGAAGCCAAAGATTATACTTCTTCTTAGATGTAGAGGCTTATACCAAATAACCATGGAAATGGAAGTAGAGGATGATTCTGTCGATGAGAAAAATGACTTTCTCAATAGATAAGATATGGTCATAGGAAGTATCGACATGTTTGTTTCTCCCAAACTTTTCCATCAAGTATATGAAGAATCACAAGGATTAAATACAAATGAATTGTGGACCAGATTGGAGGTTCTATTCAGGAATAAAGAATATTGTGAAGATTTCATGTAGGAGGTCGAACAGATAGAGCCAAAAGAGAAGCCATCAGAAGATCAAGCCTCTTATTATGAAGAGTCTTCTACAATTTGTTTTGCAGAAATTAGTATTCCAATAATTGAAGATGATGTCTACTCCATTTCAGATTTATTTTTTTGAAATTCATGTGGAAGATATATGGCATGCATCTCAGGATTCACATGCAGACACTTTTGCATGCATCTCAGGTGTCAAAAAGAGAGCCGCGCACATCAGACGCCATTCTGATATTTTCTAAGAAAACTTTGCAGAAACAAATTGGATATTTGAATTCATCTCGGGAAAATATCCAATTTCAAAAAACAAATCCTCCGAAACAGAGTCCGGAAAGTGAAGTTCTGATCGTTTTAAAATCAACAAAATTTCAGCATTTTTCTGGAAATGGTCGCACGATTTTCAAAATTTCATCCAAACTTTATTTGGACATTATTCATTACAAGAAGATAAAGTGGATATGTGTGGAAATAACAATGATGCATATACTTCATTAGATCCATGCAGACATCTACATATTCAACAAAATATTCAAAGAGCACAAACTTGCATAGTTGCGAGGTCTTCTTGGAGCGAAGGACATGGTTACTTAGCAACTGCCTTTTGTTCCTTATCATATTTTATTTTATGCATTGTAATTTGAGGGGGGGTTTTTTTCCCATGAGATTTTCCCTCTTTCCTCATTTAGTTCAGTTTATCTTTTGTATTTGGGTACCTAACATGGCCTCGTAGCTGGGACCCATTCTTTATTTTCACCATAGTGATGTTCAGGGGGGGTGTTGGAGTTACTTCACACACACATAGGATTTATCTTTCCTAAGTTTATTCCTTGTTTATTAGTCATAATTAGTCATTATCCAGTCTCCTATATTTTAGGGGAGAATATTCCACTTGGAGAATATTCTCTTTCAGTTGACACTTTAGTTTGACTAGTTGAGTTGAGTTTAGATGTTGCATTGGTTTTGTCACCATGCAACATTGGGATCATCACCAACTCACTACTCTTTGTTCAGTAAGATAACTAAAGACTAGTTTACTAGTTAACTCAACTAGGTGACAGTTCACTCCCGTAATTACCCGAGAGACTAGACTAGGTGGGAGTTTACTCTTGTAACTGCTGGTGTGTGTTCAGATCAATCTAGACCACCACTATGGCTCATTATTTACTCATGTATCCTATATCTGTTGTAAATTATTCACTCTTTATGTGTGGAATATGGTTAATGAGAATTCTTCCATTCTTTTTATCTTGCTTCTTCTTTCTCAATTTCTCTTTGAAAATGTGTGTAGTATTTTCTAGCTAGATCTATTCTGTGCAGGTTCAACACATTTACAACCGCAGTGGTTGGATTAAGGGAACCTCTTAATTTTAGTATTTTTTTGGGATCGGGAACTGGCATGGTATTTTTACCATCTGGATTTTGTCTAGTGTTCCTTCGATCAGATGCCAACTTACTTAACGTGGAGTCGCCAAGTGAATAATAAAAACTTATCCTTTATAAGGTGTTCACTCTTTGTTCACTATCAAAGAGTGGAAACTTGAAAATGTCATTCTCCCAGGGAAAATGATTTCGTATCTCCATCCTCAACAACGACGCCAAAAAGATGTTGTTCCAGAGTCTGTACTTAAGGCTATAAAGTACTGAGTCTAGGCATCCAAAAGAGTGTGAAAGCTATAATTGGGGAAAACAACTGGGAAAAGAAGCTAAGGCTGGTTTCTAAGTTGTCTGGGTCTAGCTTCCAGCTATTCCTAAATGTTTATATCTCGTTCAATGGATGCCCATGAACGTTCGAGTTCGACCCGGGTAGTAGCAGTTTTCAGAATGGTATCTAAAAGGTTTAAAGCAAGGATGGTTTTATCTGAGAGATCGGGTTCTATGTTGGGTTGTCTTGCCACAGGGACAGTCATAAAGGAAAATATTTTTTATAAAGTGTTGGTTGTTGTTTCACCTTTAGATTATACAAGAAAGAATCCTAAAATCGAATTAATAGTATAACAAAACGAATGGCCATTTTCCGTAACTGAGTTAAATTTTAAAACCATGCATGAAGCAAGAGAAAACATAGATTTGTTGAAAAATGGGAGGCATCAATCAGGTAAGAATCTCACCTTGTGACAGAAGAACAAAATAAGCAGGAAAAAATTTAATGAAGCATATGATATAGAGATCTAAACAATTCATAGGTCTTGAACCTACTGATAGCCGATACAGAGGAAAAGCTGTAAACGATTAGATAACTGGAATAAATGACCACCACAATAGAGGTTGCACTAAATTTTAGCTAATCATTCATTAAAGACACATATGAAAAATGATGTGAAATGCGAAATAAGAGAAGAAACACATAACCCAATCTTGATGGAAAAAAGAGTCTTCGATCTGCCTTGTATTAATTCTGGCGAAAGAAATATTCTCTGGTACAATCGGCCAAAGGAAAAAATACCTTGGTGGATTGTTTCAAAATTATACTTATACAAAATTAAAACACTTTGAATTCTAATCATTCTAAAAATTTCGGTTACAAATGGAAAATGAAGCGTTTCACTTCCTTGTCTCTTGTCTTCCTCCACGTAGGTAGGGTGTTTTCTTTTCTTGTTCTCTGGCTCCAAAAATAGGATGGTACAGGTATCTGTTACTACTTTCCTCCAGAAGTCTACCCTTTCCCCTGCTCGATACAAATAACACACCTTTCTACCAACTGGGCTATCATCTTGGAAGGTTCGGCTTGGCTGTTCGCCTCGAAAGTGTAGCAATTCTTTGCCAACTGTGGCAATCTTTTCCCTACTTGTCAGTCTTCCATGATGATAGACCACAATTGCAAGTTTGGTCTTATCAACCATTTATCCACTTAGGCGATATTGACTTGACTTACCTGGGATAAATCAATTTTTCCTTTTTCCCCATTTTCCTTGATATCTAGCAGATGTTTGGCAATGTTAATTTTTGCCAGTGTTCCAACACTACCTTCTTTATTGAGATCTAACAAATTTTTATTTATTAAGCCAAATGTTTCTTCACAAGCATCTCTCATCTCTTTAGCTCTTTTTTCTGCTCTTGGATATATTATGTTCCCATGCCTTTAGTAATATGTTACCTCTAGTTTTCTCTAGGATAGACAACCTGCAACTGATGGCCACCTCTTCTTTCATTGTTGCTATAACATCTTCTTGGAAAGCAACCCGAGCTGCTACACCTTCTCTTTCTCTCAAGGAGATATCTTTTAACGCTTGTTCTATTGTATGAAAATGATTCTGTATGGCTTCTACTTTGGCAAGTAGATATTTTTGAGCTACTTCTACCTTATTTCATATTTCCATGGCTTGGGATTGGAATACCATTATGTTTATGACCTGGTTTTCAATAGAAATTAATTCAAATTGCAACAGTTTTATTTTCTCCTCTTGTTGACTTACTTGCGTTTGGATTATTTGTGCTGACTGATGCATCTGCTCAAGGTCATATTTAAGTCTCTCTATTTCCTGTTGATCAGTCACTTTGGCTTGCTCAAAACCTTTATTTTCTTCATCCTTGGAATTCTCCTTTGCCGTTGCTACCCGAGCCTCCAATTTGCTAATCAATAGGTTCTTTTGTTTCAATCGTGCCTTCAAAGTTCCGACTGAATATTGGTTGGTTATTGCGTAAACCCCCAATGTTCCTGCTACCTTATTGGCGAATTCTTCCTCTTCCAAGGCTTCTTCATCTGCTAGGATTTTGTATTTTTTAGCTACTATGCCCTCTCTTTGGTATGTTTCTTGCTTCACCACGGCCTTCCTTTTCTTACTGAAGAATAATTCATTAGGAGGCAACTCTTCTACAGAGATAGGTGTCAGGTCCTCCTTGAATATACACTCTGTATCAGGTTTCCCCTTTGTGAATTTTAAGGGAGTGACAGATGCAATGGGGATGCCGATCTCCTTGGTAACTATCTCTGGGTTTCCTTCTTCTTGGTTGGGGATCTCTTTTTCTTAATTCGAGCTCTTAGTTTCCTCTGTCCTGTCCTGAGTCTCTTGTTTGCTAGGATTCACACCTGTTGAACTTTTATCTTTTGCTTGCTGTGTACCCAGAGGTTGTGAGTTTTTGCCCTGTAAAACTTTAGGGAGGCAACTTCTCCCGTGCTCTTGGAATGTATAAAAATTGACCATATTACCGGGCAACAGAGCTTGAACCCGGCTTAAGACATCATAGTAGGACCTCGCACCTTGGAATTATTCGTCATGAGGTAAGTCTTCGTGTTTGTATCTCTTCATGCCACAACTTGCCATGTGATTACTCACAACCTTATTAGGGTCGTGTTTCTTAAAATCAATGTCCACCAATTTCATGTCCTCCAAGCTTGTAGCCTCCACTTTGGCATGGCCAAAATATAATAAAGAATATGTACCAATGTAAATGGGGAAGGGTGTCCATACCTTCTTTGATACTCCTTCGATATCCTTGCTTATCCCACCGAGAACAATTTTCCTGACTATCTCGCAACATACTAGCTTGTCTGGTAAGAATAGCGACAGAGCATATGGGGGGACAGAGGTGCCAAAAACCCTAATATATGAAAATTCTACTTCTATATACCAATCTACCATGCTGCTCAGGTTGGTCGTGATGTTATCTAAGGTCCTGGGAGGTGGATGGTCGAAGCTAGAGACATGCATTGGTACCATTACCCAGTTGAAAATATCGTACACGAAATCTTTGGATTTATCTTCCCAAAGTTTCGAGTGGTAGATATGAATAGGCTCTGCATTAGTTGGAGTCCAGCTCTAGCTCATTAATGGGAAAGGTGTCATGAAGAAAATAAAATCCATGATGTAAGCGGACATGCAAAATGAGGATTCTTTCCAGCTTGCCTTTTTTTCTCGATATTATGTAATTCGATTGGCCAGATTATCTGACAATAATTTGGCCCAGTCAAAAGAGAATCCCTCTGTTACTGTGTGAATAAGAGGTACCCATGGGAGAAAGAAGTGAGAGGTGTCGTCCTTCCCATACAGTCTTCAAACCATCATCGCTATATACATGAATTGTGGTACAAACGATGAGATTGAATAAATTCCATTAGTATCGGCTCTAAATTTTGCCTTGTGTGAAACCCAGTCTTTGATCAGATCGATAAGCTTTTCCCAAACTGCTCGCATTCCTTCTTTTTGAAACCCTCCAAGAATTCAACATTGTGAGTAAGGTTTGGTGTGGGAGACAATTTATACATTGCCTGTAAATGCTATGGTTGGAATGTCTCAATTGCAACCTTCTGCACACTGAATATTGTCCTAGTCAGGATGTCTACATGGTCCAACACCCATCCGATCATATCATAATAGGGAAAAATCCATGGCGTTGCTGCGATCTTGTGCATATCTGACTGAGCAACTATTTTGTATTTGGTGGACAAGTCGTCTTTCTCGTTATCTTTGGAATCATCTGGAAAATTTATCAGCTCGGATTGCAAAGTATTGGAGACATACGCCCATGTTTTGACAGTATTGATACTTCTAGGCGAGGTATCAGAAATAATATCTGAACCTTGACCTGGATTCTCGGTAGCTTCCTTGGATGCTTTTCATGGAGCCATGATATAGAACCTTGCAATTAGTTCCCTTGTTACAGAAAATTAAAACACAGACATAGGTTATCTTGCTGAACTTGGCTCTACGCAAATTAGAAAGAAATCTAAGATAATGACTGAAATATTTTCTCTTTGAGAACTTAATTCTGTGTGAGTCCTTTCTGACAAAATTTTTAAATCATTTAATAAAAATATTTAGAAATAAAACGAGATCTTACTATCAACCACCTCATTAAATATCTAATAAATTCCATAGATCTTTGTTAATGCGCGATTCGGGAGGATCATGACAACGTTTAATTCTTGGTCCATAGGTTGTACGGGTTGAAGGTCATCTAAGGTATTAATTAATCCAGTTCAACCTTTTATTAAGTGTGTTTAGTCCTTAATCCATTTTTCGGAGTTCGCAGTATTGGATGATTTTACTTCTAGTCATTGAACCGCGAACCCTGAATTCGCGATATTGCAATTTGGTTGATTAACTGTGATTTGAATTAATATTTTAATTGACCATGATTAATTAACAAATATCACGACTTCGAGGATCAGAGTTACGAATGTGTTGTTTCTGAAGTAACAATGGTCGGGTCGCGAAATCACGATGTAGATTAACTACAGCTTAAAATTCATTATTCTTGTTATTAACCAATTAAACTTAAGCCAACTTTGCCACTTCACGTATTGGGATATCGAGGGTTCAGATATGTATAACCATGATATATGCCAAATCCCTAAATCTGACTTTCTAGACCTAGGTGTATCATCTCAATACTTAGAAAATAGGCGGCTCCGACCTTTTATAACCAGAGTATTCAAAAAATATAAGTGTTTCAACATAGGCTCCAACTAGGTATCTCGTCTCCTTGCGGGACAAGAAGAACAGTAGACCAAGTGCCTTTATTGGGTAAATTGAGTCATTAGCTTGCTTCTGCGAAACTTGCTTTGAAAGAGGATACATAGGGAGAAAGGGGGTTTCATCCTTACCTTTGAAATATTTCGAAAATTTATCACTCTCTTATCTCAATATTAGTCCTCCTACTACTCTAATATTGAATTCGGGTCTGCTCAAGATGATCAAAACAACCTTGGCGATTTGAACAGGTTCTGTTGATTTTGCTTGAATCAAGGTGAATCAACTTCAATGTTTTTAATCAGGGAGTCTTGCACGCACCTTGGATGTAGATCAGGTTTCAAAGAAAATTAATTACCAGAGTATGGTACAATTCATGTGTAACATGATTACAAATATTTTAGACATTGCTTCATTGCCAACGTGCCTATTCAGTACCTCGGTGAAGTTATTTAATTCCCTTTATTGAATTTCCTTTCACCACTTCAAGCTGTAGATTTGCATTTAAGTGCTGAGATGAGGGAAATAATTTTATGAATTTCCTTTCACCATATGTCTTATATTTTCCTTTTCCATGAAGTGGGGGCAATCAATTAGTAGAAAGTATACCAGAGGTAATATCTGTGTATAATTTTGCAGCTAACGTCTGTTAACTCACTTTGATTACTCTGGATCAATTTTCCTTTGACCTTCTAAACATCTTAGTTGGCAGGGAAGCATTAGGGGAGAGTTTATTTCCAGGGGCCTTCTTTTGAGAAAGACTAATCATCAAGACCTATTGAAAAAACCAAGGGAGTTAGGATTAGCCTAAGCATATCTAAGTTTAGTGAGAGCTGAGGGTTCGCAAGAACTCGCCACCCTTTTTGCTGGCGTTCGGAAAAATCGTTTGTCGACTTTCAGAGCTAAAGTGAAACCTCTTTCCCTTCTATGAAAAACATGGGAAGATATCAGGATTCAAGGGGAAAGAATCAAAGATTCAGGACAGAGCGACAAAGAAGGTTTCAGATTTTGTAAGCACGGGTATTATAACACAATCCTGACTCCTGGAACCTTTTTCTTATTTAGGATGCTTCACTTCTTCTGTTTTATTTTGATTATTTTTATCTTATCCAGGGGAACTTTTTAGAATCGACAGTAAAAAAATACTCTTTTGATAATCCATCGAGTGAAAAATTTCATACTCATGAGACCATTATTGCACTTAGGTGACCTTCATTTTCAATCTAGATATTTGGGGAATTCGTACCTTTGCATTACCATTTCGTTCTCATCTTAGTAAATGATCTTTTATCACCTGTTTTGGGCGAATCGGTTTCCCAATACATGACCATCTGTTTTCCTCTTTATGATGTTTGGGCTATAAACTAGAATCCTGTAAGAAAGCAACACAAAGAGCGTCAGGATTTTAAAATTTATGGAATTCAATTTGTTGCAAATTTTGTATCACCAACCTGTTTTATTTGCGATGAAAAAGAAAATAAAACTTACCAAACAACTATAAAAATAGAAACATAAACCGGTATATAAAGTGGAAATTTGGAAATTATTTATTGGATATAGTGCTTCAGATAGTGCCCATTGATGGGGGTGTTGAGGGTTTTACCATCCAAATTTTCTAACATAAACAAGTTCTTCCCTTCAGAAGCTGTGACTTTGAATGGACCATACCAGATATGGTCAAATTTTCCATGTTTTTCTGAGTCTTCCCTTCTAGCATCCCATTTTAAAACTAAATCACCAGGGAGGAATTCCCTGTCTTTAGCCTTATGATTGAACAAGGCTTTGATATTGTATTGATACCTCTGAAGCCTTTCCTCTACCTCCATTCTATTCTGCTGAACTTGGATCAACTAATTTATCCTTCTTGTGATGTGATTTGGTTCTTCTTTTTCATCCTGCCAAAGTTTCATCACGGGTAAGGCCATATTTATGGGTAGCACTATGTTAGTCCCGTATACCATTTGAAAAGGAGAAGTGCCAATCGATTTCTTGGTTCCTATCAGATTCACCCACAAGGCGTACTTCAAATGCACATGCCAAGATTTTTTGTTTTTGTTCAACACTTTCTTAATTATGGTAATTAGGATTTTATTCGATGATTCGGTGAGCCCATTGCCTTGGGGGTAGTATGCTATATAATGGGCCAGTATAATATTGTATTTTTGGAAAAAGATGACCATCGCCATAGATTTGAATGCTTGGGCATTGTCTGTAACTATTTTTCTGGGACAACCGAATCTAGATAGTATGTTCTCTTCCAGAAAATCCATCATCACCGAATCAGTCGCTCTTCTGGTGGAACAGATTCCACCCATTTGGTGAAATAATCGGTAGCGGTCAGGATCCATCTATGTTGAGAGTTGGAATGTGGGTTAATTTCGCCTATAAAATCCAACCCCCATTGTTGAAACAGGGCATCCATTTTAATCAGAACCAAAGGTAATGCTAGGAGTTTTTGCTTTCCTGCGAACAATTGGCAAGATTTATAGGCTCTGACTTTGGTATTGACATCTGAAAAGAGTTTAGGTCAGTAATATTCTTCCCTCGGGATTTTATAAGTTGTTTCTCTCCACGCGTGATTTCCTCCACATACTCCTTCGTGAAATTTGTTTATGACCTTTTCTTCTTCTGATTCTACCAAACAAACCAATAGGAAGCGTAGAGGGTCTTTCCAGAACAATTGGCTTTCGAATATATAGTACTTTACCGCATGTAATTTCAGTGTCTTGGCTTAATATGGAGATAAATCACTTGGTCAGTTCAGGGTCATAAGGTACGATACTATGTCTTTATACCAACCTGATGAGGCAAACTTCTCTTCGATTCTTGTTGGAACTATTTGGTCATCAAATTCATCTATGTTCACAAATCCTTTGTATTCTTGTAGGTTATTTATTCCAAGTGATCTAAAATTTGATTTGTATAAGAGATTATCCAAGCCCCGTCCTTTTATGAGCTTCGTTTGTTTGACCTCTAGATCATATTCTTGAATTTTAGCGAGCCATCGACCCTTCTTCCCGTCATTGTCGGGCTGCACCGATATATCTTTTACGGAACTAGTGGGAACATATGCAATTACCTTGGAGTGTAAAACGTAGGTTCTGAAAGCCTTCAGTGCCTTTACCATAGCGTATGCTTGCTTTTCCATTATATCATATCTCAATTCTGCATCTCTAAGGATCTTACTATAGAATGCTATCGGTTGCCCAAAACCCTCTTCGTTCTTCTGGATGAGTACTGCCGCAATCATGTGTTTGGAGGCGAATAAGAAAATCAAAAAATCTTTTAGATAATCAGGGTTGGCCAGCATAGGTGTTTCTCTTATAAATTTCTTTAGATGTGCAAATGACGCTTTGTCTTCTACCGTCCATTTGACTTTGTTGTTCTTCTTCAACATGTCTATGATCAATTTTACGATTTCAACAAAATTCAGGATAAATGTCCTCAAAAAAATTATTTTTCTTAAAAATGATTGAATTTCCTTTACATTTCTAGGGATATTTATAGTGTCTATAGCTTTGACCCTTTTAGGATCGATTTAAATTCTATCTCGAGACACAATATGGCCCAGGAGTTTACCTTCTTGCATCGTAAAGTGAGATTTCTAGGGGTTTAAGGATAAACCAAATTTTCGGCATTTCTCGAATGTTTGCTTGAGGTGTATCAGATGATCTTCATCAGATTTAGAAAAAAAAGTCAGATCATGAAGGTAAATGACCATGAATTTATCTCTCTGGCCGACGAAAGCGATATCCATAGCACGCTGGAAGGTAGCAACTGCATTCATTAAACGAAAAGGCATTTTTTCATACATAAATGTGCCCCAAGGTGTGGAAAAGGTTGTTTTCTCTTTATTGTGCTCACTGTCAACGATCTGATTATAACCCAAAAACCCATCGATCATTGACATTCTATTTCCTTGAACCACCTTCTCTAAAACGTGATCCATTTTTGGAAGCGGATAATTGTCTTTGAGGGGGGATTTATTTCGATTTCTAAAACCCACACAGAGTCTAATCTCTGCACTCTTCTTCCTAACTGGGACCAGGTTAGGTACCCAGTCAGAGTATCTCAGTGGCACACTTATTTTTGCGTCCAAAAGATTTTTAACTTACTTTTCGACCACGGGCAATAAAATGGGATTAATTTTCCTGAGTTTCTGTCTGAAAGGTTTAACACCGAGCTTCAAAGGTATTTTGTGTTCGATCACCATGGTGTCATTAGTTCTTAGCTCATTGTAAGACCAAGCAAACACATCTTCATACTTTTGGAGTAAATATGCATACTTACCTTTTATCTCAGGGGGAAGATATTTTGATATCTTTACTATTCTAGACTCCTCTTTGGTCCCTATGTCGCAATCTTCAACTTCTTCTGGTTGAGGTTGTAAAGTAGATTTTAGGGGCATGTCATTTTGGTCAAACAATCTTTCTAGAAGGATTAGTCCTTTCAGAATCTGATTTTTTTTTAAAACTAACATGCGATGATTTTCTTGGAACTCTTGAGGACCCTCCCCTTCTTGCATAATCCAAGTATGGTCATTTTGGTTTTCTTGGTCAATGTGAGTTTCAGCGAAATCATCGACCATTTCAAGGAATGGAGGATCTTGAATATTTCAGAACTTTGTAAATATGTTTCTCCTATACACTTTCAAATGTCTATCGCTAGTGCACTTTACCTCAATTAGATGGCTATGATTGTTTTGCACATAGATCAAATCATGGATGATTTTAGGGGATAAATTTCGCTCATGGGCTAATTTTCCATGGTTTTTCCAAAAACAAGATTCGCTATTTTAAAAACGATTCACCCAAATTCTATAGGATAAAATTATTTTTCTTTAAAAATTGCCAAAATTTTATAAAAACTATATAAAATCCTTAGAAATTTGAATATTTTTACAAAAAGATCGTCAAACATTTATAGTTGGCATATGAAGGATTAGTAAGATTCGCCAAGGTTTCTACATTTTAAAATAAATTTCCATCCTTAAAATCATCCCTATATCAGATGACAGAGATATTTTCTTTGCGCTCTAATCGAATGACTGAGATATTTCCTCCTCTACACTTTCTCCTCATTGTCTGGATGTTGATCGGATGGTCTGGATTTCTCCTCTGTGGCTGATCCAATGATAACTATTGCTCCTGTTCCTGACCTTTGGTGTTCTTCCGGACTTAGAAGGTTTTCGAAATATTTAAAGGTTTCCACCTTTTTTCTTCCTGCGAGTCTGTTTCTTGGATCTTGTTCCCACTTCTTGGAAAGTGATGTTCCTCCTGAGCTTGATCTCCTCATAGATTTAATCTCCTAGCACTTCTTTATTTTCTGGGAAATTCTTCAAACTCAGATTTAAAGGTTCTTGAAAAGAATCATTTCCCATTGTCCTGGCGTTCCTCTCCTCTTGATTCTTCGATTTCTTTACAGAATCACTTCGACTCTTCATCGAATTCTAAATCTTTGCACTCCTTGCAACATATCTTTACACAAGTTCTTGAATTCTTGTGATGATTGTGCACACCTTGCGACAGTCTCTTTACATTTCTTACAAAGAAACCTTCCGCTATTCCTCCCGATCTTATGAGTCAAGACATACTCAGTCAATGCACTCCTTGAGGATTGTGTGCACACCTTGTACCGGCTCACGAGGAAAACGATTTAAATTTTTATGCAGGCATTTCAAAGATGTCCACACCTGTAACAAGATTCATGCATTCTTGAACAAACATAATACAAGGGAAATAACACACAACAATTGCTTCTCACATTGGATCAATTTTCCTCTGCTATCTTCATTCAAAATCAAGAAATCGATTATAGTAAAATTCAAACAACAATTACTACTCTGGGATTCCTACTTGCCTACGATTCTCATAACTATCGTAACCCTTCCTCAGGGCATACACAACCTCCCTTTATACAAAAGAAATTTAACAACTCCTATCTAATTGTGGTTACATCGGAACTATGGTTAGGTCCCAGGTCACATGTGCTCATTTTGCCTCTACGTGCGTGATCTTTCCCCTTTTTCTTTCTATCAGCCTCGAAATATTGCAGTACTAGCTAGCGTTCGAGACTCTAGATTGATTCTTGGGCGCTGAGTTTTCCTACCACATGCACTTGCCGATGATGTTCCTGCATCATACTCCCGTGGGAAAAAATTTGTGGACTCTTGTCTATGAGCTCTTGCACCGACTTTCCATACTTCTGGATACCATATTAACTCTCCCAACTAGTATCTTCTATTGGATGTCCCTTCCACTTGACCAGATACTCAAAGTAGGTCTTCCTTCGGGTCTTCTTACTAATCCTATGATCAATAATCTTTTCCATCTGTGGTTTTTCTGCTATAGGCATTTGTTTCTCCCATTGGATCTTCTCTTGTTCTGCTGATCCCTCTGTGTCATCCTTCTTGTAAGGATATAGGTCTAAAACATTGAATATGGGCAATATGCCCCCATCATCTGGCAGCTCAATATCATAGGCCTTTGCATCAAACTTCCTCAAGATCTTACACGGTCCTGTTTTATTCATCTTTATCTTGTTATATATCCCCCTTGGGAACCTTTCCCTCCTAAGATGTGCCAGAACCTGATATCCTATTTCAAAGTGGATTTCTCTGTGATGTTGATCAACTCTGTGTTTGTACTCTTTTCTAGAATTCTGCAACTTCCCTCTGATCTGGCTATGGATCTTCTGTATTTTTGCAGCAAAATATTCCGCTCCAGTGCTTCTAACCTCACTTTGTCCCAAGTTTCTCAACTCAGACACTCCCCTGGGTTTCATTCCATACAATATTTGGAACGGGATCTTCCCAGTGCTCTTATTTGGTGAGTCATTGTATGAAAACTCTGCTTGTGACAAAATCTGATCCCACTTATTATGGTGCTCGATGACCAGAATCCTCAATAAATTTCCCAAACTTATGTTTACCACTTCAGTCTATACATCTGTCTGAGGGTGATAAGCTGAGCTGAAGGACAAATCTATCCCTAACTTCTTTCACAGTGTTCTCCAAAAATGACCAACAAATTTCATGTCTTTGTCTGAGACAATACTTCTGGGTAGGCCGTGAAGTCTCACAACTTCCTTAAAGAACATATTTGCAACATGTGTTGCATCACTGGTCTTCTGGCATGGGATAAAGTGTGCCATCTTTGAAAATCTATCCACCACCAAAAATATGGAATTGCATCCTCTTTGCATTCTTGGCAGTCCCAACAAAAAATCCATGCTTATTGCATCCCAAGGCCTCTTTGGTATGGGAAATGTTTGATACGGTCCAATGTTTTGTCTTTTACCTTTTGCATGTTGGCAAATTCTACATCTATTCATGAATTTTATCACATATGTTCTCATACCTTACCAATAGTATGAACTGGTCAACTGTGCAAATGTCTTATCGTGGCCGAAATGTCCAGCCAATCCTCCACTATGATTTTCCTTCAAAATTTTATCTCTCATTGAGCATTTTGGTATGCACAATTGACTTCCCTTGAACAAAAATCCCTCTTGAATCATATAATCTGTCCACTAGCTCCTATCTCTTAGCACAAGATTCGCACATGCTTCGTATGCTTCCTTGAAATCTGGATCATCAATATACATTTCCTCAAGGTGTTCAAACCCTAATGTCTTTACCTAAAATTCCTGCAGAATCAAACATCTCTTGATAGTGATCTTATTGATGGATCTCGAGTCTGTACACATTCTCCATCCTCCATCTTTCTTTGGACTCAACATAGTTGGCATTGCGCATGGGCTCAAACTCTCTCTGACCAAACCCTTGTCTAACAATTCATGGACTTGGTTCTTTACCTCCTCATTCTCTCGAGGTGTTAGTCTGTACGCTGCTTTTTTTGGTATACTTTCTCCTGGTATCAAATCGATATGATGGATGATACTTTTTATGGGTGGCAACGAGTTAGGTAGCTCATCCACCACTATGTTAGAAAAATTATCCAATAGTTCCTAAAATTCTTAAGGCAAATCATCCATCGAAGTACTAGTAAGGATAACTCTGGGTTTCCTCACCACAACAAACTACATCTCCTATTCTTTCTTGACTTATTTCAGGAGTTCCTTCCCACTCATGAGAAGTATGCTTGTGTTGGCTTCCCCTTTCACCTTCTTCTCCTCTATCAAAAACAACATGTTTGTCCTACCATTATTCTCCAAGGTGTATGTATTCTTCCTCCCATCATGAATGACATTCCTGTCAAAATCCCACGGTCTTCCCAACAACATATGGCATACATCCATCGGAATTACATCACACAAAATTTCATCTCTATATCCTCCTATCTTAAATTTGACTAGGCATTGTTTAGTAACCATTACCTGGTGTCCTTTCTGCAACCATGAGACTTTATATGGCTCTGGGTGTGTAGTTGTCTCCAACTCGAATTTCTCCACCATCTCCGTGGATACTACATTATAAGTGCTACCACTGTCAATTATCACCTTGCATACTCTATCTTTAGTCTTGCAAGTTGTCCTGAATAGACTGTTCCTCTGTACCGACCTTTTGACTTCTGCCTCTAGTTTTAAAACCTCATCATCAGGGATGTTCTATTCTCTACTCCTTCTGCTTCAACATTCCCTCTTTGTGCTTCCAAAATGTGATCTTCTCCTCCTTTTGTCTTTTTCTTGGGGCATTCCCAAGACATGTGCCCTGTCTTTCCACAGGCATAACACCTTATTTCTCCTCTGCCTCTTCCTCTAGAAGAGTTTCTTCCACCACCTTGTCTTCCTCAGGAAATTCCTCCTCTTTCTGAGTGACTATGTGGAGTTTCAGCCTCGACCTTGGAGTTATGCGCTTTGTCATGGGAAACTCTCTTGCCTTTGTTCGGGGCTGAGATTTTACCTCTACCTCGTTGGCTTTGTTTTCTGGCCAAATTCTCTTCTTTCTTTAGTGCAAACTGATAAGCATCCTCCACTGTCCTTACCAACATCATGCTGAGCTCATCCTAGATTTCATACCTCAGGCCATTTATATACCTGACAAATTTTTCTTCATCCCTCTCTCTTTGTCCATCTCTGATGTTTAGCTTGTAAAACTCCTATGTGTATTATTTGACTATCATGTCCTTCTGTCTTAGGTTCTGTATCTTCCTAAACAGATTTATCTGATAATCTTTGGGCATGAATTTATCCTTTAGCTTGGCTACCATTCTGTCCCAATTATTTATCTTTTGTTTTCCCCTACTTCTCCTTTCATTCTGTAGTTCATCCCACCACAGTGCTACATGTCCTTCAATCCTGGTGACAACATGTCTCGCCTTTTTCTCTCCATAGACATCTTCATAATC
The DNA here is from genome assembly GCA_000966675.3 of Picea glauca. Lineage (NCBI taxonomy): Eukaryota > Viridiplantae > Streptophyta > Pinopsida > Pinales > Pinaceae > Picea > Picea glauca. The sequence goes on along the minus strand of JZKD02S2191473.1, from coordinate 303,068 downwards.
GAAATATTTTTCCATGGACCTTATCCAATCTAGAAACTCGTCAACATCCAAATTGCCTTCATACATTGGGACCTCTATCTTAGCTCTAGCTCCCAATCTAACAACTGCTCTCAGCAAGCATTCTTCAGCAACGTGTTTCCCTACAACTTCTTTGGCTTCCACATCTTCGCTCTCTGCATCACTTACGTCTCCAACACCAGGTTCTCTTCTCTGCACTGCTTCCATCACTTCCAACCTTTCACGAAGTCCTCACATCTCTCTTTCTACAACATGATTGTATAAAGGTGGCTCCCCTCATCTGCTCGGTGGCATTGTGTTGACTGTCTCTCACACATAGAGTATAACTTCGATTTCTTATTCTCCTTCTCTTGGAATCTATAGACAAAAAATCATCTCTGATATCACTTGATGTAGACCCCCCCCCCCTTTCTCCTCTTGGGGTTGTTGACCTCCCGGTAAAGGATCAATCAAGATAATGAGTCAAATCGACTCTTCGGGTCTCTTCTAGACCCCAAATTGACTTACACATGCCCTTCTTCCAAATGTGCAGTTTATATGGAACCCACAAGCTTCTCCTTAGCTCTAAAGTTTTAGCGTAATTAGGCGTTAGCTCTCCTCTAGCTAAGCCACTTCTCCCACGTGACCATTGGCAGTGACCACACGCTCGAGTGAAAGGCACGTTGCAATTTCACAGTTCATGACTGTAATAGTTTTGTTACATCTGTTCACCCGATATCTGAAACTATGATGGCGCTAGATCGACGGCTCGCACCCCTCAGTGATCCAACGACTCTGCTTTCCCCTTCATGAATCGGGACATCGTTCCTCGCGAGGTCGAAGGATGGATCATCTCCCGTCTCCTGAGCTCTGAACTTGTGAAATCTCCCTTGAAAATCAATGGTCTAGATCTCTCCTCGTTCAACGGTCATGATCGAATCGCGATTTCATGACTCGCGAGTTCCCAGAACTCTTACCTCTGATTTTCCTGAGTTTCGAACTCTTGACAAAACAAGATCTACGGTTCATATCCCTCCTTCAATCAATGGCTATGATCAAATTGGTACTTCAAGTTTCGCAACTTTGGAGGGTGGTTCACCTCTTTTCTTCTGATTCCTGATTTCCTGATCGCATCAAATCGACGACTCACGATATTTCTTGATTCAACGGCTCAGCTCAAATCATGATTTCATGTCTCGTGAATTCTCACTACTCTACCTTTGAATTCTTCGAGTCATGAGTCAGTGAAATGATGATCTCTCACCACGTTTCCTCCTTGACAAATGGATGATCCTGAAGATTTTAGAACTTTGTAAGATCGTTTCTCCTGTACACTTTAAAAGGTCTATCACCAGTTCACTTTACCTCGATCGGATGGCTACGATCTTTTTGTGTGCATATCATACGACTGAGATATTTTCTTTGCACTCTGATAAAAAAAAAGATATCTTTCCTCCTCTACGCTTGCTCCTCATTGTATGGATGTTGATTGAATGGTCCATATTTCTCCTCTGCAGCTGATCCAAGGATAATTGTCACTCCTCCTCCTGAGCTTTGGCATTCTTCCAGACTTAGAAGGTTTTTGAAAGATTTAAAGGTTTCAACCTTTTTTCTTCCTACGTTTCCATTTCTTGGATCTTGTTCACACTTCTTGGAAAGTGTTGTTCCTCTTGAGCTTGATCTCCTCACAGATTTTGTTCTCCCAACACTTCTTTATTTTCCAGGAAATTATTCAAACTCAGATTTAAAGGTTCTTGAAAAGAATCCTTTCCCGTTGCCCTGGAGTTCCTCTTCTCTTGATTCTTCAAATTATTTACAGAATCACTTCGACTCTTCGTCGAATTCCAAATATTTTCACTCCTTGCAACAGATCTTTACACGAGTTCTTGAATTCTTGTGATGACTGTGCGCACCTTGTGACAGTTGCTTTACACTTCTTACAAAGAAACCCTCCACTATTGCTCCTAATCTTATGAGTCGAGACAGACTCAGTCAATGCACTCCTTGCGGAATGTGTGCATACCTTGCACCGGTTCACGAGGAAAATGATTTAAATTTTTATGCAAGCATTTCAAATATGTCCACACCTGTAACAAGATTCATGCATTCTTGAACAAACATAATAACAGAGAAATAACAAAAAACAATTGCTTCACACATTGAATCAATTTTCCTTTGCTATCTTCATTCAAAATCAAGAAATCCGTTATAGTAAAATTCAAACAACAATTACTACTTTGCGATTCCTACTTGCTCACGATTCTCGTAACTATCGTAACCCTTCCTCAGGGCATGCAAAACCTCCCTTTATACAAAAGAAAACAAAAAAATCCTATCTAATTGTGGTTACATCAGAACTAGGGTTAGTTCCCAGGTCACGCGTGCTCATTCTACCTCTACGTGCATTATCTTTCCCCTTTTTATTTCTATCAGCTTCCAAAGATTGGAGTACTAGCTGACATCTGAGACTCCAGATTGGTTCTCGAGCGCTGAGTTTTCTTGCCACCTGCACTTGTTGACGATGCTCCTGCATCAAGGAGTCCAGGGCATGTGTATAAGGATTCATAAAGGAAATCCACAATCAAGAAAAAGATATGTATGTGGGTTTGTAGGCCTTCTAGGAGAAAGCTTCCCAGATCACGACTCAAATAAAAAAATTCCAAACCAAGAACCCAAAATTTATTGCAATTAGGGAATATTCAAATGATATGAAGCAGTGGATAACAAAAAATCATGATTCCCTACCAAATTTTCTATGAATGACAGAATGGGAAACCAATATCAACTAAATTGTACTAGACAATTTCTAGCAAGTTGGGGAGAAGCTTGAAAATGAGTTAAACAATTCACTGGATATCTATGCCAAAAACCACAAAGCAACTTTCATTTTGACATTCAATAGTCATCTACCTCGAATTGAAGAATTGGGCCAGCTAAAGTAAGATGAACAAGTCTTCACAAAATTAGAACAAAACATGAAGGAAAGGAAGGTAAATGATAGAGATGCATATAAAGTGATGGTTAATCTAATGAACGACCATCTTATAAAACTTGCTAGAGCCCAAAAAATGATCGATGCCTTCATGGTAAATATAACCATGGACATGAAGACACTTTCTCAAAACTCAGCAACCCACGAGATCACCCTGGAATACTTTCTTTACCTCATAATCATCTCTATCTTAGGACACCATGAAGTATGGCATCTTAGTTAAGACATAAAAGTAAATAAAGGGAGCTTATGAGGAAATTCAAAATTATTCTCACCCCCCCTCCCTTTATTCTATGATCATTTCTTCTTTGTATTTATCGTAACTAATACAAAACTGATAAAAAAAAAGAAGAAGAAAAAAAGATGAAGTTACTGGTAAATATTTCTTGTAGAATTCAAGAAGTCGCATAGGGTAGTTTCTTAGGCAAGCTATAAAAACTACAAGAAATAGATTTTGAAAGGGGATATTCAAGCTTTGTAATTTTGGGGGAACTAATTTTTCTGAGTATAATGTTGAGAAGCCCTCAAGGCTATTTTGAAAAATAGAAATATAGTGTTTCTTTGTAGTTTGTTTACTTTGAACCTGTTCAAGTGAATGTTTGACTTCCCCAAAGCACTATAAGGATTTATTTTCACAGATAAATTTATCTTTTTTGTATGGAAATTTTTTGTAGTAACTATCTTTCTCTTTCATGAATTATTTTGAGAGAATGAGGAGGTTTGTATGTATGAATGTGTATTTATCACTGATCTAGTTATGCTTTCATATATGCATGTTATTAGTCTTTGCTTCTTCTTTACAACTATTTGAATGAAATTTAGTACACGGATTACTAATAGTTGAGTCTATACATTAGTTATCCTTAGTTACTCCTAACTGAGATATTATAGGATAGGTTTATTTTATTATTTAGCTTAATTTTCATTTGCATCCCCTTGCATCAAACCATTCAATCACCCTCAAACCACTAATGGAAATCAGGACAAAATCCATATGGGTATCCTAATGAAAACGATGTGAGGCCTAATAGGGACGCCATATAGAGGAGTACCCTTGTTTATTGAAGGGCATGTTGTCCGCCTCAATAGATTTTGGTGCTAGAAGGAGGACCTAAGTTGTATAGCTAGCGATAATGCTCGATATTCTCATGGCCAACCTTCTAATTACATCCCTATTTAAAATAAACCACATCCTTTCCCAACTTCATAGGAAAATCCTAAGTGGGAAATACCTTTCTAAGATGCTAATACTTCTTTTGGAATTGTTTCCACTAAAAGTCACGAAAAAAATATCGAAACTTGGTAGATTGTTCCAAATGTAGAGTTTGTTGGAATGTGTTGGATAAATCATTCCTTAGCTAAGTTAATTGGTCACTTACCCATTTCTTTTGCATTACCCAGAAGAAGATCTACTTGAATACCCATTAACTAGTTGAACATTTTCATCGACTATGTTGAAGACTTAGTCGAGGTTTCCTTATAGGAGATACCTCAAACTTGAGATAAAATCCCCCCTACTCCTTCAGGCTCTATTCCTACCAGTTCTAAAACTCATTCTGAATATGAAGAAGATACTGAAGAAATCCCCACCATGGATGGAAATGAGAACCATGTTCTTGCATGGATGTCTCAGGGAAACTTGAACCTACTTGGACAAATGCATGAATTTCCCAGACATCCAGAAAGATTCATTCCCAAATTTGACCCAGACAAGTCATGTTCCCTTGAACGTCATGTAAATAAATTTTAGTTAGTAGTTCAGCTTCTTGATGTTCAACATGAAGATGTAGTTAGTAGGTTATTCATGTATACCTTCAAGAACAAGGATTCAACATGGTACTACAATCTCCTAGTCGAATCCATAAGGATTTGGGACAATTTTGAGAAATAATTAAACAACAAATTCCGAGAAGAGAAAACCACTGCAACGCTATTTAAAGAACCAATTTCTCTTAAGATGGAGAAAAACGAGAAGGTAAAATAATTTAATCAATGTTTCACCACCATTCTAAACAAATTTTTATGTTGATGTTGCCCTTGTCAAGGCACTAACTGTATAATAATATATCTCGTCTTTGCATCCTTCCATAGGTATGTTTTTCAAATGAGCTTGTAAGACAACTTTAGCACAAAACGTTGAAGAACCCAAGCAAGTGGAAAAATAAATGCTTTCTCTTGGTATCCACCCCACAACCGAAGATAATAAAAAAAATGGTAAGAATCCTTTTCTTGTAACCAAACCTATTGAGAAAGAGTCGAAATAATTAGTGTTTGCACCCTCTTCGTCACCTTGGTGAGCAAATAAGAGGTGCTTGCATGCCCAGTTGAGTCTTGCTAGGAAGGACAGCTGTAGAGGAAAGAGTTAGAGAAAGAAAAACAAAACTATAAGCAAGAATTAAACTAATAACAACTAAAATCATAAGTATAGGGACATGGAGATAACAAAACAAAAAGACCAATATCACCAATGTTTTTAGGCTGATCTATTGATGAAATCAAAGCACCAAGAAGAAAGGGGACTATGAGTCCCTTCTTCCTCCAAGGGAAGGCTCTTGGACCCTCACAAGCTTGCTCTCCTTACAACAAGAAAAATGAAAATGATGATGAAAGAACTCCTTTGCAAACCCACTCAATGGAGAGGTGGATTGATCAATGAAATGGTGCCAATGTGTTCTTGCCAAGGATGGAGTCCTTAAAACAATATAGGCAGCATAACATTACATGAAATTCTTTGAGAAAATGAGGTGTGTTCATGGATTTTTATAGCATTGCATTGGGTTATTGTGTAACTCCTTTGTAGTGTGAAGAGAGGCTATTTAGGGCATTATTAGGTCTTTGACCAGCCCACCATTCGGATCCAGCCCGGATTTGGAAGTCAAATTAGCTTGGGAGATGAACCAGAAGTGGTTGGGAGGCTGACCACATTCATAAATGCGTTGTTTAGCAGGTGTGTGGATTTTTGTGCTAACAGCTACGCATCGTGCGCGTATGTGCGCATTCTACGTTCCTGTTCCGCGCACGTGCGCGCGCACCCAACTTCTATAAAGCACTCTTCAATTTTCACTACTTTGTATAGTTTTTGACCTTTTTGGAATGCTGTGAGATAAATTCAGGGCCATGAATGACTTCATTACTATTTGACGATGCCGAGTTCTTGTCGCCCTATGCGGATGAAATTTCAGTGATAACAGATTCCCCCTGATGGATGAGGTTAGGAGCATACGTATAGCCGAAATCCATCAATGTTTCATCTACTGAGAATGTTTTTGTAAGAGAGAGAAATAGTGGGATCATTCAGAGCAATCCTTTGGAGGAGAAAGGAACCGATAGAACCCGACCTTCCATAAGGTGCGTAAAATATACAACTGTGTACAAACGAGGCGGGCATGCCCCATGCTCGTGTTATGTAACTCTGAAAAAAGATGACTGAAGTGTTGGTGTAGACAACTGCAACACCCTCGGGGGCGGTGATGATAAAGGCAGAAGACAATTCTGCAAAGGAACATACTCTGAATAATAGGCAATGATCGCGGTAATAAGTATCGGTGATGATGCGGGCATTGATGGCCCTACCAAGTTCAGAGGTCTTCGGTAAATGATAAAAATAACTGCAATAGTCGCAAAGTAAGACCGACCATAACATGAGAAAGTGTTGGTGTCGAATGTTATGGGGGCCAATGACAGTAGGGAGTAATGGTGTTTCACCCTGTGCCGTCCGAGATCTCTCATTGAATGGAGAATGAGTATCAAGATACTGTCGCCCTTCCGAAAAATTGTGCTGATGTCGAAAAAAGGGGAATGCGACTCCCAGAAACAAAGGGCTTCGTGGAATCTACTAAGGTGAGGAAGTGGCAGAGGTACATGGACGAAGTCAAGAAGTGGGGAGACTCAAGACTTCCCTTGGTTGGAGGATGTATGAGATAAAGAGTGGCCGCAACCGTGTAACAAGGTCGAGT
>JZKD02S2191473.1:240483-274800 GCA_000966675.3 Picea glauca | reverse complement strand
GCTTATTTCATTATTTAATAGAAAACCAGTTTTACTGTATCTCTGTTATTTTTGTTAAGCACCTGTTAATAATCTGTATTCATTTCGTTCTGCTCATAAAATCCGGATCACTCCACCATGATGCATTTCTTGGTGAATATGGGTGTTGGCCCTCGACCAATTTTTGAGGAAATCTTGGTCAGGTTTGACTAGTTTTTGGACTTTGACGTAGTGATCGAGGAAGGAGCACCCAGGCGGAGCTGAGATCACGTATCTCACTTGTTTTGTGGGCTTTGTGGACCCAACAAGGGGTTCTTAGGGTTCTTGCAATGGGTTATGGGATGTCGGCCCATGGGTTTACCCATGATTATGACTTATTGTAAAAGTATAAATAAGTAAGATTGTAAGGTAGAAGTAGCTAAGTGATGTAAGAGACTTAGAGAGTGAAGTATAAGTGACTAAGTGCAAGTAGTTTCTAGTGATGTGTGGAACAAAATGTGTATGTAAGTCTCTTTGCTTAATAAAGGAGTTGGTTCTATGCCTTGACCTAATTTTGGGAAGGAGGATCTGGTGCTCATTGCGCAGATATCCTGTCCTCTCTGAAGATTGGCTCTATGGCTTAGTGCATAGGAGTGTATGAATGTAACAGATTGAATAATAATAAAGAAAATGAAGTAGTTGGTGGACGTATCCCCACACTGGGCTGAACCACGTATATCTTGTGTCTTTGGTGTGATTTGTTCTATGTTGTGTTTGTCATTTATCTAGTTATTATGTATGATGGATATATCCGATATTTCTTAGTGATTTACTTGTGCTTTATGAATGAATGCTAGATCTAACTTATTGCTATGTGATAAGTGGCTGAAGTACTTAACCTTTATGGTTACTGTGTCGATCTATCTTATGGTTTTATTTTGTGATGTTAATGAAGCTAATGAGTTAATGAATATAATCTTGTAGTGTTAATAGAATACTCTGTGAAGTGTTTCTATCACATATCTGTGTCCCAAATTGGTTATAGACACCTGATTCCTGTAAACCCCCCTGCTTCTACCTCGGGTGAGACTTCACCTGCTTTGTAGGTGTTGCCGAAAGGGCCATTAGTTAGATTTTTTTTGGTGCATTATTAAAGCATTGAACCCCAGGTCTGCCTCTATGCCAACAAATGGTTCCATTGCCGGGACCTGAAACTGTGATTGTTGGGAATTGAAGTACAGAAACAAAAAGCTCTGTGCATAGATCTGCTGCTATAGTGTGCAGTACTCTACTTGACTTGCGAAGCTCTGTGCTAAGAAAGAAACCCGATCTGAAGAAAAGAGGTAAATCTTTTTGTTTTAATAAGAGTAAGATAAGCAAAAGTTTCTATTTTGAAAGCATGAAATTAGGTATGTTTAATAGATTTTGTCCTAGTCTGAAAGCTAGGGCGTAGTTGGAAGAAAGAGTTGATCTGAATAAGTTTGATAGAAATAAATAAAGATATGTTATTCCTATGCATAGAAATAACTTTTGGACTAATAAGTGGATGTAGGAACCTAGAAAGATTTTTTGGAGATTGCAGGTCCAACACTGTGATCCTAGTGTCCAATACAAGAGAAATTGGGGAACTTACAAGAGAAAGAGAGGATTGGAACTATGTTATAACTGTAGAAGACCGAGACATCTTGCTAAGGAATGCCTTGGTATAGGCCCTATTTTTCTTTGTTGTAAAATTGTTGGTCATGAAGTTGAGTATTGTCCAATGATGATTGCTAAAGTTGAACAAATGAACATGAGACAATAAAACTATGAAGGAAGTTAAGAGAATAAGAGCATGTTAGAGAATCATCAATACAATGAGTCAGAGAAAGCTCAGACTATGTTATCACAATTGAAAGAAATGATGAATGATCACAAAGATGTCAGTTTACCAGACATCTTGAAGGTAAAACAATGCATAAATGCAAGAATAGGAGACTTTGACATAGACTGTGTCTTGGATGAGGACATAGAAGTGAATATTATGACAGAAGACACTTGAGAAATTTTGTGAAAGCCTACTATGATACCTTCATTGGGAAGGATAGGCTTGTTCAAGGGAAATATGATAACCCTATGTGGTAGAGTTACTAATGTACCTGTTATCATCCATGGAACATTGACTGAAGAGGAATTTGAATTCATTAAGTTTGTTGAGAACAGAACCATGTTCCCACTTTTTTTAGGAAAGACCTGGATCGAGAAGGATTAGATCAGAAGGAAAGAAGAGGAAGAAGCCACCGAAAAGAAGAAGAAATAACTTATGGATTTCATAGCTAGAAAAATAGATCGACTGAGAGAAGAATGAGAAGTTAAGTCGAAGCAATAGAACACAAGAGAATTATTTGTCAAAGTTGAAAGAATGCAAGAAGGTTTGAAGGACCTATCCATGCAAGAAAGAAGAATACCTACCTTGGAATTAATAAGAGACAAGATATTAACTTTGAACCCTTTGAGAGCACATCAACAATGTGAAGTCACTACACTAGGAGAAGATAAGAATGAGAATGGAAAGAGGAATCTAGAAATAGTTAGAGAGACTCAGATCACAGGAAAGAAGGCAAGGAATCTCAATAAGAAGAAATCCAAGTTGTAAAAGATACAGGAAGCTACAAAGAACAAATAAAAGACTTCGCAGGAGGTAGGTTTGTAGGATTTGAACTTCACCCCAAAAAAGCTATAGGACCAGTGGAGGTGCCCTGACCGTTAGAACGATGCTCTGGAATGGCTAGGAAACACATTTATGGGTGGATGGACCGCGTTTGGGACATTGATACCATGCTATAATGGACAGATTCACATTAATGGAAGCATGCCTACCCGTTGGAGGAATATGTTACGATGCTTGCTTATTTAACCCGTCGGATGCTGCGTTGGGACCACTTTTTGCTACCCATGCTATTTGAGACAAGAAGAGAATTGATTGTATTGTGTTATTAGAAACTAGACGTCGATGTCCATTTTTCTGCTCCTCTTATCCGTTCGCCTACCCCGACCTGCCAGTTTAATAGTGATAATGTTGGGAAAACGCACTGAGTTAGATAAGTCCGTTGAGGAGGTTCTTAAGAATTTTATGGCTGATAAAGCTATGTATGAAGGAGTACAGGCGTTGTCAACCAGGGGACTCCATGCTTCCCCTTCGACTGCACATCATTCGAGCCATGTCAACCAACGACTGAGCAATGAAGTAAGTATCGTGATGATTTGGATAATGCGAAGCACATCTTGTCAATCTTACCAGATTATATCCCAGCTTTGGTTGGCGCGGTTAACTGTGACAAAATCCCATGAGATTTTGAGTACACTCTGATCACCGTGTACATTCTGAAGGGATTACGCATGGTCGAGATCTAGTTGGGAGAGATCCCGTTAGTAAAGAACAATGACTTCAACCTTGGAGATCGAAATAACTACGCTATGATCACACCCCATAGATACTTGATGAAGACTACTGGGAAGAAGCCTCGCTTGGTCTCCCATCCATGGATTAATGAGCTGGTGTAGTCCACTGTGTTAAACATGATGAAAATTCTCCATTTTGGTCGCCACCTGGAGGTTAACGCTTGTGTTAAAATCCTCTTGTCATGCTACCATGGTAGATACTTATGGCTCAAGCGACGGATTACTATGGATCCAATTATGATCCACTTAATTACAAGATTAAGCATGAAGGGACCCGAACCTAAGCAGTTTTACCTAGGGAAGGCCTCAGATCGCTCCCTGGCACAATGCATCAAGGAAGCATATGGAAAAGTTGAAAAAGGAAAGTGAGGCTACACGGTAGACTCTATCCAAGATGGCATAGTGTGTCTCACTTTCCAACTCATAGATGGAAATCTTGTAAGAAAGAACCACCCCACACAAGTCACCAGGTTCGTGGTGGACCTCGTAGGAAAATGTGTGAAGGGAATGCAAATGAATTGGGCGAGTTACCTCATCATTAAACTAAAAAAATACTTCTGCGAAGCTCGAGATTAGGGATATGAGTTCCACTTGAGCTGGTTTCTCGTGTTGATCTCATTCGTTGCTTGGAAAATGCCTGAAGGAGGCACCTTCCTAGAGATCCAACCATCAGAGCTGTTGGCCGCTAGGTTTTCTACCTTGCGGTACACCAATGACATGTTGAAGCAATGGCAGTTGAATGCTATGTTCCATGCCTATTATCAACAACTGAAGGTTTCCATTGAATCATTTCCGTGAATGACACCGTGCATCCTACACCAGTACAGACCACTAGCTTATTTTCATGCAGATCAACATTTTATCTATATCACTGCGCGCAGAGATGAGAGAAAGGAAGAGTTACAGTCATATTACAAAGTAACAGATGAGGACATGGAGCATATCACCAAGGAATGGCTGGAGGAGTTCCTTGTATCAGTCGATGATGTAGAAATCTCTGAAACTGACATCATAGGAAGCCCCTTGGTCACCTGGGTCGAGCATGTTGGAAAGTCCAATAGGACGATGAAGAAGAAGAAGCATGAAGACATCTAGAACATATAGACCGATGAGGAGGACAACACCTCTGAAGAAAATGGATCTGGCTCACTCGTAGCAGGAAGAGGAGGAGAAGACCAAGCAGATGGACATGGAGGAGGGGATGAAGGAGAAAATAAATCAGAAGGATAAGCTACACCGCTGAAAGATCCCATTACCGAAACACCACAGAAGAGGAAGATTTCACCGCAGAAACCTTAAGCAAGAAAGAATACGCATGCTATCAAGCCCTAGATGGAGGCCACACTTACAGAGGATGATACTAGTCTAGTCTGAGGAGCCATAGAGGATGCATATGATGATCTCTTGCAGAGATATGGAGTGAAGAAGGAGGAGTTGTATGAAAGGGTCAAGAAGGAATTAAAGGAAATACAATAGGCTATTCAATCTGTTTGCGCGGTGCCTACTGCGCCTTCCTCATCGGAGACTGCATAATTAGGGGATGAACCAGCCCAACTAAGAAGACTTGCAGATGTGACAGAGGCTCAACTTCAGAAAGTCCAAGAAGAAAATGAGAAGCCTATAGAAGCCTTGAAACAAGAGAAAGAGGAAGTCTTAGAGCAACTACGAGTTGCGCAGTATTATGTAACCGCCTATGAAAATGAGAGAGATGGGTTTTGGGTGATGCTCAAGGAGGACAAAGTAAATATATAGAGAGAAAAGGACTAACTACTCGCAGAACAAACTGCGGTCAAAGAAGCAATGAGTAAAGCACTTCTCTCTGTGCCAGGCTTGGCACAAGAGGAACATGAATTAATCATGGTTCAAGTGGTGAAGATCGTTGAGGCCATCCAACAGCTTCAAGCAAGGATAACAGAGTTGGAGATCCAAGCAGTATCGAGCACTCCGTAGGAGGTGCTCGATTAGAGGGAGGAAGTCACTAAGAATGTAGTCGCAAGAATTAGATTCCTCACATCAGAATGCAAACCACTGAGTGATAGAAGCGTGAAGAATTATGAATGCCTCATAGAAGACCCAGAGCTAAGGAAACTGGAAGAACAATTATAGGAGGTGCAATATAAGGCCTCCTCTGTGCAGGCATAGATGAAGCTACTCACTGCAATTGAGAGAATGAAAAGATCACAAGAGTAGCACACGGTACATGAGCATATTACTCCCATCCAGGGAAAATTAATGGAAGTCACGCAGAAGCGGCAACCTGTGCAGGACGAATCCTGCAAGGTGTTCGAAGAAATTGAAGGACAAGGCTTGCAACTGGACTTGGTGGTTGCATCAGTCGAATAAGACCTAGAAGGGCCTGTTATAGAGAAGATGATCCAAGAGCTTGTTGAGCAGGAGGATTAGGTGAAGCAACAAGTCGAGGCTGCTCGAGTGAAGTTCAAGGACTTCGAAGAAGCATTTCCTAGACCTGAGTGACTCGGTACGAGTCACATGTGAGTGTTGTGGGCCTGTTGGCCCTCGACCAAGTTTTGAGGAAATCTTGGTAAGGTTTGACCACTTTTTGGACTTCGATGCAATGATCGAGGAAGGAGCACCCAAGAGGAGATGAGATCGTGGATCTCACTTATTTTGTGGGATTTGTGGACCCAGAAAGGGGTTCTTATGGTTCTTGTAATGGGTTATGGGATGTCGACCCATGGGTTTACCCATGGTTAGGCCTTATTGTAAAAGTATAAATAAGTAAGATTGTAAGGTAGAATTAGCTAAGCGATGTAAGAGACTTAGAGAGTGAATTCTAAGTGGCTAAGTGCAAGCAGTTCCGAGTGATTTTTGCAACAGAATATGTATGTAAGGCTTTATTCTTAATAAAGGAGTTGGCTCTGTGCCTTGACATAATTTTGGGAAGGAGGATCTGGTGCTTAGTGTGTAGATCACCTGTCCTCTGCGAAGCTTGGCTCTGTGGCTTAGTGCACATGAGTGGATGAATGTAAGAGATTGGAGAATAATAAAGAAGACAAAGCAGTTCATGGATGTAGCCCCACATTGGGGTGAACCATATATATCTTGTGTCTTTGGTGTTTTTTGTGCTATGTTTTGTTTGTCATTTATCTAGTTATTATGTATGATGGATAGATTCGATGTTGCTTAGTGATTTACTTGTGCTTTATGGATGAATGCTAGATCTAACTTATTTCTATGTGTTAAGAGGATGAAGTACTTAATTGTTATGGTTACTGTGACGATCTATTTTAGGGTTTTATTCTACGATGTTAATGAAGCTAATGAGTTAATACCTGAAAACATATGATACCCACATCATACAACATATCATTCCCATCAAATATGGTGTCAAATTGTTTCAACAAAAACTCGAGAAAGTTCATCCTACTCTTGAACCACTGATCCAAAAGGAGTTAAAGAAGTTTCTAGATGCTCATATCATCTTTAAAGTCAGGAATTCAACATGGGTATCTAATCTGGTACCAGTCAGGAAGAAATCTAGAGAAATCAAAATATTTGTATATTTTAAAAATATAAAACAAGCATCAGATAAGAATAATTACATCGTTCCCCCAATGGAACAAATACACTAGATCATATCCAGTTCAAAGATGATTTCATTATTAGATGTTTTTCTAGATATAATTAGGTTCTTATAATAGAACTTGACCTATTGAAGACCACTTTCTGAACAAAGTGGGGAACACTCACTTAATGTAGAATTCCCTTTGGCTTGATCAACGTAGGAGAAAATTTCTAAAGGGAAATGGACATAGATTTTAAAGGTGTAATCGGTCAAAGTGTGGTGGTATATATTAATAATATCACAGTATATTCTAAGAAATGAATTTACAATCCAGATCATTTGAAAAATGTTTTCAAAAGATGCATAAAGTACGAAATATATTTAAACCCAAAGCAAAGTGTCTTTGAGGTTTCAGAAGGTAAATTACTTGGGCACAACATTTCCAAAGATGGTATCTTTGTTGATCTGGAATGAACAAAAGCTATCATGTAGATCCCCTTTCCCAACAACAAGAAATCAATGCGGTTTCTATTTGGAAAGATCAACTTCGTGAGGAGATTTGTCTCTGATTTTTTAGAGATAGTCAAACCCCTCTAACAAATTATAAAAAAGGATGTGCAGTTCAAGTGGACATTTGTAGAAAAAGAGGCTTTTGAAAAGGTCAAAGCTACCATAGGAACAACCCCTACATTGAAAAGTCTAGAATTATCAAGATATTTCTTACTATATACATTTTCTTATGATCATTCTCTTGCAGTAGTGCTCACCCAGAAAGATAAAAAAGAGAATGAATGTCGTATTGTATTTATAAGCATATGTCTACAATGTTATGAGCTAAACTACCCATTTGTGTAAAAAAAAACATTTTCTATTCACAAAATTATCAAACAGTTCAGACTTTATATCTTAAAGAAGCACACCAAGGTTATTGTTCCTCACTCAATTGTGAGATCAATGTTCATTCATAAAGATATAGGAGAATGTAAAGGAAATTGGATGATGACCTTACAAGAATATGACATGAACCAAATCCACTAACATCATAAAAGGTCAAGGCATTTTCAAACTAGTGTCTGAAGCTATAGACGCGGGAGATTAGCTAGAAGAGGGTTGGTAAGAAGAACTGGTAATGTGTGCACAATAAGCCCCCTATGCCCCAAAACTTGAAGACTCCCAATATAATGATCTCAAGAAATACCTATAGCATGGTGCCTCCTCATAACATATTAATTATAGACAGAAAAGAGATTTGAGATTAAAATACACACACTATCAGCTAGTTAGTGGTGTACTTTTCAAAAGAATTATGATGGTGTTCTCATCAGATGTTTGGAGAAATAATACGTTGATAAAGTACTCAAAGAACTTGAAGACATACCAAATGGAGGACACTTTGTTGGGGAGACTACAACCCATAAAATTATGAGAGTAGGATACAGCTAGCCAATAGTATTCAACGATGCACACGCTTATGTCAGGAATTGTGATATCGGTCAAACAGATGTTGGAAGAGAGAATAAGTATTTTGTTCCTCTCCAACCTGTAGTTTTTGAAGAACCATTCGCCAATGGGGATTACAAATTATTGGAGAAATCAATCCTCACTCATTAAGACAACACAAATACATCCTTAGTTCCACTAATTACTCAATGCATTGGACATAAATTATACCATTGACAAAGGTAAATGAAAATGTGGTAATCAATTTATTGCAACAACACATAATCAACATGTTTGGAGTATCGAACACTCTTGTTTTTGACAATGCTAAATGTTTTTCATCTTTGAAGTGTTTATGTTTAGTAGCTGCAGGAGGAACCTTTCCTCCGATGTAAACCTGTCTTAGATGGGAGAAGATTTTGGAAGTACAGGAAGACCATTAAAAAGAAAGAAGTCTCTAGAAGAGAAGGCTCACCCAAAAATTAATTAAGTTAATTAAGACTCCCAGATGAGAAGTCAACCCATGAAGAAGTGACTGGAATATTATAAATAGGAGATGTACTGGCTCATTTAGAGACACAACACACTGTCATTCTCTGAGGTAAAAGGTGTGAAAGTCTGAGGAAGGAAGGGTGATGCAGTAGCCTAGTCTTGGAGCTATTTTGGTGGTGGTCTCTCTCTTGTATTCTATCTCTCCTAGAGGGTGCACGACTTTTGTATGGTGTTACTGCAATTGTACAAGCTACTGCTAGGCTCTAGCATTTTCTTAGATATTGATTCTTTTTTGTAAATCTCCAAGGATCTAGTGAATGGTTTGACTATGTGAAAGGAATTCATCTAAGAAAGGTTGTTGGGTTTTTCCCCCATTTAGGTTTTTACTAGGAAAAATATCTTATGTTCTTTGTCTATTGTTTATTCTATTGCTATGGTATAATTGTTAATTTTAACTAATAAAAGAACTATATTGCTCTGTAAGTAAAGGAAAATATAACAGGTTATGGGCCCACTCCACACTGTCGCTACGCAGTAACCCTGTCAAGCTAGTTTTAGTACTATCCCAAAGGTGTTGGGACTACCCTTTACATAGAGTAGTGCACCCTACCTCCTTAAGGAATTTGGAAATTGCAGAAAATTCACAAGCTAGGGTTTCCATTAATAGAATGTCTTCTAGCATGAGAGTAGAAGACAGATTGGATGGAACAGGCAACTTCAGATCTTGGAAGCATAGAATATAGCTCATTCTAGAAGAGAATGAATTATTGGTTCATGTCAAGAAAATTATTCCAGAACCTAAGATGAAGAAGCAAAGGAAAAGTTCAAGAAGAATGAGTTCAATGCCAAGAGGATCTTGACAGACTCAATCAAGGATCACCTGATACCCAATGTATTAGAACTAAATACTGTAAAGGGGATGTTTGATTCCCTAACT
Organism: Picea glauca; assembly: GCA_000966675.3. Taxonomy (NCBI): domain Eukaryota; kingdom Viridiplantae; phylum Streptophyta; class Pinopsida; order Pinales; family Pinaceae; genus Picea; species Picea glauca. The sequence continues at coordinate 265,006 of JZKD02S2191473.1, read as the reverse complement.
AAACTTTATGAAATAAAGAACACCATTCAGAAGCATACCCTACGAAATCAACTCAAAAATTTGACTATGAGCAAGTCAGAGATGATAACCAACTTATTTACAAGGATCTCACAGATCAAAGACCAGTTAGCATCCATTGGAGATCTAGTAGAATATGTTGAACTAGTAACCACTATGCTAAATGGTTTCCCTCCCTCTTGCAACCCATTTGTCCAAGGAATTTGTGCAAGAAGGAAGCTACTGTTACACATAAAAAATACTCACTTTGATAGTGTCACAAGTGTCATCATTACAAAGGTCACAAGTGTCGCATTTTTCTCACAAGTGTCGCAAGTGTCAAAGGAAGCATACTTCCATGATGCCTATGTTGTGCCTATAACGACATGAGAAGAACACTTGAAACAACTCAAACATTTCATTTGGAAGAGGAGAAATGAGTCAACAGGCTCATGAACCTTTTGCCATCTGAAAACACTCAAAAAACTAAGTTTTTGAAGGAGAGCGCTCCCCTATACCTCTTCTAGGAGTGTTGGCGCCCCCCCTTACATTGTCTGGGAGCATTATAAAGCTTCTTTGGCCCTTATAGGGGAGTGATGGTGTCCTTAGGAGTGCTGGAGCCCCCCCTTAAGCCTACTGGGGAGCGCTACAATGCTCTGATGGCCCTTTTGAGGGAGCGCTGCTTATTCTGGACAGTAGTTAGGTTGTTGAGATGAATGGGGGAAGGATTCTTTCATTCTTAGAAGGCAGTTGGATTCGAATCCCTAGTCCAACCATGATCTTAGGGTAGATCCTCAACTAAAGGAGGAAAATCCTCAACTTCCCCAAGGATATCTCAAGTGGTTAAAGGCTCTCCAAGGCTTTATAAGCAAGCTTTCTCATGGTGAAAGAAAGGACTGGAAAGGGAGAATCACACCAAACTTATGATCTTATAAGTGGTGATGGAAGAGAGGTGTTTGGAAGAAAGAGACCTATGATTTCATGGGGAGAAATCAGTGAAGCTATCATCATTCATATCGTGTATCTTTTGAGCAAGGGGTAGACAAGGAGGACTTGACGAAACTGCTGCAATCCATCTACGACTGTAAGCAATGTTTTGTCCTCATTAATATAATTTACTTGGCCTGTTTCTTTCTAATTTGTGTTTAATCTCACATGAATTAGTCTCTTTATTAGATATACCTATTTCAGACTAATCTTGATAGAGTAGGAAGTGGTCGTACTTTGTTTGTCTACAGGGATGATCAAAGAGCAAAATATTGGAGCTCAACTTGGAGCGTGCAGGGACAAACACTGGTAAAAGGTACTTCTTTTCTCCTTCCTCCTCATACACTAGTACACCTAGATCTAAAAGGAAGTCAGTGACCATGATAAGCACTTTTTGTCTTAGAGTTAAGAGTCTAGCTCTTTGAGGAGATCTACCTGTCCGCAGGGAGATTTTCCTTCAACAGAAACTGGTGACTCCACTGGGGAATAGAATCAGAAATTTCTTAGTTTTGTCTTTCCTCATAGACCTTGTCTTACCTTTTGTTTTATTAGGCCTTGTTCACCCCTTCATATCTGATTGCACTTGCTGATTGACTCTTTACCCCATCACATTAATATTGACTGTCAAAATTTGACTGAGTGTTTCAATTTTTGGACATTTTTATGATTTTTTGAGCCTGGCGCCCCTATGCCCATGTTATCAGAGCACCAAAACTCCCTGAAGGTGTTGGATAGTGTTTTATAATGCCCTGGTGTCCCTTACACCATAGCGCCAACCCCTTTTTGCACAAAATTTCTTCAAAAATTGCAATTTTTGGAGGTCCAAACCCTGTTTCTTCACTTGCTGAGCTGCTTTGTGATTCAATGATTCTTCCTTTGACCTTTGACATGCTTCCTCCTGAGAAGTAAATACCTTGTTGTTCATATTTTATGCCCTTCTTCATTATTTTTGAGTTTTTGCTGTTGAGAGCTTGAAATCGATCCATTGTTTTTTTCCTCTCTTATCCGATTGAGCGAGACCTCCAGTGAAGGACATCTGAAGTCTGTGACTCTTCTCACTTGGTTTTTTGAGGTCATTGTTCTTCGAACACCTCTCTTTTGTGTGAATTGTTTGAGTTTTCTTTGTCATCTTTTGTCTTCTATTTGCTTCTTGCTTCAATCACAGTAAGAGGGTGTGTGTTGTGTGTGCGAAATCTGATCATACTTGTCTGAATCTCCTTGATCTGAAAAGGTAGTTGATAGGAGATTTTTTTGCATTGAATCAGTCATCATTCACATACAAACGAAAAAGATACATTTTAGAGCTTGATTTGCATGTTAGAAGGCGTTTTTAAAAATGTTTTAGCATTGCATTGGATTCGATTGATTGAGGACTTTTCATATTAGTGTTTGAAAGTGAAAACAACTCCTTCTCTTTCCCTTAAATAGGCGTTCATAAAAAAGAAACGATTTCTTATCATATTCTATGCATCTTTTTGGGCATTGAGTCATCATTCCACCAGTTTCACTTTCATACACCCTTTGAGTAAAGAAAAACTATAAAACAAACGCTAATTAAAAACTATCTAGAACATTTTTGTTTTTAGGATATTTCACCAATAGTAGACTAGGGTTAGCACTTTGGATTAGGCTGTGAGTAGAACTCTCCAAAGTTTTCAAAACAAACATTAGCATCCTGAGTTAGGGCGAGTTAAATCCAATTGTCGTATTGTTTTTCTGGGATCCCCCTCTCACACAGGGGTTACGCACGAGGTCACATTCGGGTGATTTACGAAGATTATCCCTCCATGGTTCAACTGTTTGTAGTGGTTGGATCATATATTGGGGGTCACTGGAAAGTATACCCATGATTATGTGTGGGAGCCTTTCGGGTTGATTTTGGACTTGTTATCCTGCTCATACGTTTCAGATCGGACTGTCGATTATACCCACCCAAGGACTCACTGCAAATTGGTATCTTTAGTTGCCATAATATTTAGGTATGTACGCAAGGTGATGGTCAAGGGAAGTCTCATTGTACCTGGAATAGACATTGGTCAAACTCACTCGGGATCCTTGGAGGGTAAATCCATAATTACTGCATGGAAGCTTGCACCAAGGTGTAAGTCCGTTAAGCAGGTTGCCATTGTAACTGTTCCACCATATCCCATCCCCTTCTCGACTTGATCATGTGACGTTGGATTTCATCACCAACTAGTACGGTCATCGAGAGAAGTTTTGTCTGCTTGGTTGACTCCTAGATTTTATTAGCGCATGCTGTTTCTTTTTCTTGGTTGGCCCTAGATTTTCAGTGTGTTATATTATTCTCCACAATTGAGCCCGTAGACGATAAAGGTCTTCGCCGATCACGTAGGATGCAAGGGCTTCCTCCAGAAGGCTATCAACCCTTACCTCCTAACCCTCCAGAAGACAACTACCATAGAGAGGTAGAAAATCCGTCTGACGCCGGAAGTGCTATTGCTCCCCCGTTAGATAACCCAGAAGATGATTTGGACACAGTTGAAAATCCCACCACACCTATGTTGGTAACTCCTCTTGAACCACTTTTGGTTCATTTAGACTCCCTTGGGAACATCATAGACGAAGAAGTCCCATGATTACCAGAGAGGATCTTTACCGAAACATATATGGGATCCACGGAACAAATCTTTGGTGACGAGTATAGGACTCCTATTCATCCTAGCACTGCAGTAGAAACCAATCCCACACCTACTCATTATGTATGGAGGACTTCATTGGGATGCGATCTCTATGAACATTTCGAATCTATTTGACAACCCTTTCATCCCCATGACCCTCCTAGTGAAATAGGACCATCCGATCAAACCATGAACCACCCATTCGATCAGGTTATTCACCCTACTACTACACCAGCACAAGTCCATATTAATGTTGGACTCATTACCTCTACTCATCCCCAAAGCAATTAAATATCTACCCCTGTTTCTACAAGCTTTTACTCTACAGCTCCGCATGTTCCACATGATCTTGCTGGGACATCTTCTCACCTGAGAACACAGACCCCTACTGACCAAACACAACCAGTTGGAGGGAAACCACCATCCAATGAACCGTTTCCTCCTGTAGGACTACCTTTCCATGGAGAGCCTACCCCTCTCAGGGGACAGTCCCCCTTTCATGCTCCTCCTGGAGGGAAACCTCCATTTTCCAGTCAAACCCCGGTCATACATCCATTGCTGGCAGGGTGGCAACCCTCGTTTGTTGGAAACCCTTCACAATCCTGGGGAGTATCTTCAGGAGGCACTTTTACCCAACCCCATGTTGGGGGGCACTTGTATAATAACCTGCTAGGAGGAGTATCCAATTATGTTTCTCCCGGAACATCTTACGGGAAATCTTATTCGGGTAGTATCCAAAATACCACCTGGAGTTCTCTGGGACCACAATCTTATCCTCCTCATGGGCCTCATGTGTATCCACCTCCAGGATATACTCCTTACCATTCTCAAGGACAAAATGTTTATCCTCCTCACGGGAAAATAAATCACCCGCCCTATAATGTTCAGAACCCATCGGGTTATGCCCATGTTTCTCATGCACCATCGAATCCTACTTATCCTAGCCAACAACAACTGTATGTAGGAGGACCTATTGGTTACAACTATCCACCGAACCTAGTCTATGGTCCTACTGGTGTTCTGATGCCACACTAGTATCATTCACACATTAACCGAAAACTACCTTTCCTTGCGACTCTGGATCTCCCAGAATTGTCTCGGTTAAATAATGATCCTATCTCTCATTCACCGGTTTGGCCAGTCATTCCAGCTGAACTTCCTTTTGATATTCTGAAATTTGATGGAAACCCTGGCGAAGATCTGAACAACCATGTGATCACTTTCCATTTGTGGTGTTCATCAAACTCCCTCATGGATGATTCTATATGTTTGTGTCTTTTCCAACAAACACTTATTGGTTCAGCAACAAAGTGGTATATTGAACTACCACGTGCTTCTTTTCATGATTTTAATTCCCTTGCCATGTCTTTCCTCACGCACTTTCAACTACCTATTCGCTATGATATAGGTACTGAAATCTTGACCTCCCTTCATCAAACTAACTCTGTGCATATCTCTGACCATATTCATGAGTGGAGGTGACGACGAAGGATGATCAAGGCAGTCATTCCTGACATGATATTGACAGAATGGTTTACTAAATCATTGTTACCCCCAATCGCTTGTGATGTCGCTATGGGTGGTGCGGTCACAAGGAAACAAGCCATCGCTCGGGCTCAGTAATTAGATTTGGTTTATTCCCAATCTGGTACTCTGTATGATTTGCTTCCGAATGCTGCTCGAGATAATACCGATCCTTCTAAGCCATCATCCTCATCTCATGCAGATGGTGTTATCGGTTTCGTCAAAACTCAATCTTTTTCCAAATCAACTACACCCTCCTCTACCTCCCACCAAACTCAGATCTCTGAGGTGAATGCAGTTCAATTTTCCCCTTCACAACAATCCAGAGGTAAGAAGAAGACAAAAAATAAATCAAAAAATAATAATGAACAACCCGAAAATCAAACACCTGCTATCGAAAAGAAACCACAACAGAAACTGAAATTCCTGTGTATCATTTGTGGTGATGATCACTACACTCGAGATTGTCCACTTCACAATGAAGTGGCCAAAATTTTCTAAGGGAAGTCACAACCTGCTGTGCTTACTCAGCCTTTTCCACAGCAACAATCCATGGTTGCTCAAACCCCCTCTCCTGGGGGCACTTCTAGCGATCCTAATGATGAGGCCTCGTCGAGTGCACATATTTATATGTTTAATGGGATCAATTTTACCACTCACTCTAAGACCTACGACACACCAGGAAACCCTGACAAGGGAAAAGACACTAATGGTGCCGACACTTTACCAGATCCATCATCATCCTCTGTTAGTCTTCCATCGGTTAATCCTCCATCTGGACCACTTCAGATTGAGAAACCCACATTTGACTCTATCTTGCACCCTTCTAAGAGCACTATCTGCAAATCTACCTTTAATCCTAGTTCACGTGCCGCCCAGAACTACAACATTGTTGAAGATTTGGCTCAAGCACCGTGTGCTACGTTTGTGTTAGAAGTTCTACAGCACTGCCCCAGTCAACGTAGAACTCTCTTGATCGCTCTTGGTGATGTTGATCCTGAGTCATCCAATCAGATCATGTTTAACCTGGATAATTATGCATTTCGACTCTCCCACCAACTTGCTTTCCAAGTTGATGTTGTTGTTCACAATCAACAAATCCTTCGAACTATTCTAGATGAGGGAGCCTCAACTTGTGTCATGTCTTTAATGTGTTGGAAAGTTTTAAAATCACCAGCACTCAACAAATCCCTAACAATGTTATGCGCCTTCGATGGGCGAGGTTTTCACCCCCATGGGATTTTACAGTCCCTGCCCATCCAATTGGGTGGCAAAACTGTTACTGTCGATGTCGAGGTGGTCGATGCTCCCCTTGATTACAACTTGTTACTTGGAAGAAGTTGGTTTTATGCTATGATTGTCGTTTCCTCATCGATCTTTTGATGTGTGCAATTTCCTCACCAGGGCAAAATTGTCATTGTTGATCAGTTGAATTTCTACATGACCGATGCTCATGCTCCTGCTACCAACAATATTCATTTCTTGGGAGACCACAAGATCATGTATGAAAGTGTTGGTGTTGGCTTACTGAAAGATTCTAGCCTCATGGGTACCTTCCCTACACCACTTCCACCGACTACACATCATATTGCCACCATCGACATGATTTTGACCATGGCTTATCAATCTTTGGAATCATCTAACCCTTGGATTGTACCTTGTCCTTTGGAATTCGATGCACTAAGTGAAACCATGCCACTTAGTCCAACCGAAACATCATATGTTTCTATCCCATCTGCTTCTCCCTCATCGGATGCCCAACATTTATTGGCATTTGACAGTTCCTTGATGCAATCACGGTTGATTTCCTTGTCATCTACGATAGACTACATTTCCCCGACTTTTCCTTCGGATGAATCTATTCTAGAAATGTTTTGCATTGACAAGTTACCTCAGGATAATAGCTGTCACCGATCCTTTTTTCTTCCCCCTCGTGAAGAAATTCAGGAAAATATACCGTCTATCTCCCCTCCTGGTGTTGATTCTTCATCATCTCCCATGCTTTCAACTTCCGACGATTTGGATTTGGTAGTGGACATGGTGATTTCTTTGGTAGGATTATTGGAGCCTGATCTCCTTACTCCTATCGTGGCCCTTGACATGTGTTCCTTCTCGAGTGATTATCTTCCATCCAATGAAGATCTCCTGGAGGCAATGACCACGTTTTATCGTTTGACATCTTATCCTTCTAGAGCATTATCCTCCTGGAAGCCATGATCCAAACGAAACCATGAGCAAAGTTTCTCTTCTCTGTGGCAAGCTCGTTAAAAAATGAAACAGAGGTCCTGAGCATAGTTATTTTCTTCTATCAAGCTCGTTAAAAAATGAAACAGTCACCTCTCTTGAACCTTCTTTTCATCCACCCTTCTCCTTCGGTGAATGAATCGAAGCTTGGAGGGAATGTCTCCAGGCTTTGATGATATTTCTGGAGTTAAGCCACTAGCTGTCAAGGTGGGGGCATACCGAGCTTAGTCTTTGTTCTTTCTCATGCTCGTAAATACATGAGAATGCATCTTGGTAGACTTTTATCTCTTTTTCGGACCTGTATGGATACACGAAAAAGGAACCCCCTAGAGTCTCCTTTAAGCTCTTTTAAGACTCTCTAAACATGAAAATATTTCCGAGTGATCTTTCTTCCTTTCCCACTCGTTAAACGGTTTGAAAGGGCATCTTTTGAGTGATAATTTATCTCTTTTTCGGCCTCGTGAGACTAACATTACGAAAAAGGACAACATTGGAGTCATCTTTAAGTTCTTTTCAGACTCTCTAAACATGAAAAGATTACCAAGCGACCTTGTTCTCTTCATGTTCGTTAAAGTATTTGAAGAAAACGTTTGTTGAGTGTTAGTTTATCTCTTTTTTGGTCTCGTCAAACTACTTTACGAAAACGGAATTGAGAGAGTTCTCTTTTAAGTGTTTTTCCAGACTCTGTAATCATGAAAAACCTTCGAGTTTTCTGTCTTTGGACTCGCTTAAACAAAACATCGATAGGTCCATATGGGACTGAACCCTTACTTATTCCAGTTCGTTAAACAAAGGAAGAGGAACTTACCGAAGGTGAGTTTTATTGAGCATGTGTTACCCTCCTCGAGCTCGTTAAATTAAAAAAGAGGTACTCGTCTATCTAGATGGGGGAAAATTTGAAGGAAGCAAGACAAGCATTTTTTGAGAACATTACCAAGTAACTCTTAGAGTCGCCCTTGAACACGACACTTTGTCTTTTGCACGCATTATAATTTGCTGAACCTCTGCACTGAGCCAATCCTTTGAGTTTCTTTCACTCCTTTGGGTCACCTGACTTAATTCACAGCATCCACTGCATTATTAAGTTTTGGTCCACGTCATGTTTCTGTTGTTGTGCCTCAGTGTTCAAGGGAAGTATTCACCTCGAGAGTTAGCCATTACAAATATCTTGTCTCAATACCCGTGTCGGTCCATGTTCATGTGATCTACCAATTACATCTCTGTGTCCATTTAATGTCGTTGATGGGGGATACATCAAGGCCCTCCTTCGATGAGTCTATTCCTGTCGACTTCAACACATTATCCAGGGACTAGACTTAAAAACCAATTAGTACTTTGGGACCTGCATGCCTCAATGACAGGCTTCCTTACATTCGAAAACAGGTTTACATCATTGACCTCTGATCGGATGATTCCATAGATGTTTGACTCCAGCTCATCCATTCACGTTCGTTGGAATGTACTAGGGTACCTTGGGAATCATTGACATTAATGGTGATCTCCCTCGCGCTTGTTAACAATTTACATCATTGACTGGTAATCAAGTGGTTTCTGCCATGTTTGACATCAGGACATTTATTCACATGGTTAGATTCGTACTACATCAGGATCGGTAAGAAGACCCTGGGTTGAGTGATCACTTTGATATGTACTTTGCCCAGGTTGCGATGGAGTTTCTTTTGAACAATGACACATATACTGTGACATAGATCCACTTTGTATTGGTCGTGGCTATGTCTTGTCATCTCGTAGATCCACTTTGTATTCTTCGTGGCTACGATTAGTTCAGGTCATCAAAGTATAGATCCACACTGTATCCTCGGTGGCTATACCTTTTATCAATACAATTATGGACCCCAGTGTATTTTATGGCGGCCATATCTTGCAAGTCTTGATCACCCAAGCATAGGTATGCCTGCCTTGGGTTTGAAACATGTCATAATATTTGTTGGATGTTTTTGTGTAGCTTCTGTCAGGTTCTCCGCGTCTATACCCTTGCTTGAGAGTCTACAAAGAATTTCAGTTATCAGTTCTCATCTTCTAACTTCATACTTTGGGGGACAATCTGTTACACATAAAAAATACTCACTTTAATAGTGTCGCAAGTGTCGTCATTACAAAGGTCGCAAGTGTCGCATTTTTCTCACAAGTGTCGCAAGTGTCAAATAAATCATACTGCCATGATGCCTATGTTGTGCCTATAATGACATGAGAAGAACACTTGAAACACCTTAAACATTTGATTTGGAAGAGGGGAAATGAGTCAGCAGGCTCATGAACCTTTTGCCATCTGAAAACACTCAAAAAACTAAGTTTTTGAAGGAGAGCGCTCCCCTATACCTCTTCTAGGAGTGCTGGATCCCCCCCTTACACTGTTTGGGAGCATTATAAAGATTCTTTGGCCCTTCTAGGGGAGAACTGGTGTCTTTAGGAGTGCTGGCGCCCCCCTTAAGCCTACTGGGGAGCGCTACAATGCTCTGATGGCCCTTTTGAGGGAGTGCTGCTTATTCTGGGCAGTAGTTAAGTTGTTGAGATGAATGGGGGAAGGATCCTTTCATTCTTAGAAGGCAGTTGGATTCGAATCCCTAGTCCAGCCATGATCTTAGGGTAGATCCTCAACTGAAGGAGGAAAATCCTCAACTTCCACAAGGATATCTCAAGTGGTTAAATCTTCTCCAAGGCTATATAAGCAAGCTTTCTCATGGTGAAAGAAAGGACTGGAAAGGGAGAATCACACCAAACTTATGATCTTATAAGTGGTGCTGGAACAGAGGTGATTTGGAAGCAAGAGACCTATATCTCATAGGGAGAAATCAATGAAGCTATCATCATTCAGATCATGGATATTTTGAGCAAGGGGTAGACAAGGAGGACTTGACGAAACTACTACAATCCATATACGGCTATAAGCAATGTTTTGTCCTCATTAATATAATTTGCTTGGCCTGTTTCTTTCTAATTTGTGTTTAATCTCACATGAATTAGTCTCTTTAGTAGATAGACCTATTTCAGACTAATCTTGATAGAGTAGGAAGTGGTCGTACTTTGTTTGTCTACAGGGCTGATCAAAGAGTGAAAGATTGGAGCTCAACTCGGAGCGTGCAGGGACAAACACCGATAAAAGGTACTTCTTTTCTCCTTCCTCCTCACACACTAGTCCACCTAGATCTAAAAGGAAGTTAGTGACCATGATAAGCACTTTATGTCTTAGAGTTAAGAGTCTAGCTCTTTGAGGAGATCTACCTATCCACAGGGAGATTTTCCTTCAACAGTTACCCAAGTTTGACAAGTTATTGGAAGATTTCTCTCAAGAGGAATATATATTGATGTCCAATAAACAAAAGGTATATGATGAGGAAAACCAAACACTTGCAACACAAGTGAAGAGAGAAAGGAAAGAGAAGAAGGTGGTCCAAGGAGGTCTAAGAAGCCACATCGTAAGAGGGATTTGTCAAAATTTCAATGCTTCAATTGCAGAAAGATGGGACATTATGCCACACAATGTCCTCACAAACATGAGAAGGAAAAGAAGAAGAAGAACCATGCACATGCAAATGATGTTGAAGAAAACAAACCCAAATATGAAGAATTTGTATTCATTTCAACACTCACTAGAACCATCACTCAAGGAAGTGATACTTGGCTCATAGATAGTGGTGCTTCCAATCATATGACTAGATTTAGAAACTCTCTATCAAAATTAATAGAAAAGGACTCTTCACTTCAAGTGGTGCTTGGAGATGATTCCAAGCTTGCAATCAAAGGCGTTGGAGAAACCTCTTTACAACTTGATTTAGGTAACCCTCTTTCAATTAAATATATACTATTTGCACAAGGTTTAAATAAGAATCATGTATCTATTTCAACTTTAGAAGATAAATGTTTTAGGGTAGCTTTTGTGGATGGCCAAGTCCTTATATGGCCCAAGAATTCAAGCATAAATAAAGCCACTATGATTGGTGTCCCAGAGGGTGGACTATATAAGTTGAAGGGACATAAAAAAAAATCCCTTGTACACAATAGTGTTAGTTCTAGTGAACTATGGCATTGAAGGCTTGCTTATTTGAATTATAGAGCATTACCAGCTTTGAGAAAAATGGTTGCAAGTCTACCAGAAATATAGATAGACCATGACAGAGTATGCAAAGGTTTTTCACTTGGAAAGAATGTCATGGGAAGATTTATAAGAAGTGATAACAGATCCAAAGGTATTTTGGACATTATACACTCCAATGTATGTGGATAGATGACGATCCCATCACTTGGAAACTTTGTGTATTATGTATTGTTCATAGACGACTATTCCAAGAAGACATGGATCTACGTCTTGAAAGAAAAAGATGAAGTAATTAAAAAGTTTCAAGAGTTCAAGGATTTAGTTGAGAATCTCTCTGAGAGGAAGATTAATTTTTTGAGATATGACAATGGAGGAGAGTACACTTCAAAGGATTTAAAAGAATTTCTCCAAGAAGTAGGGATTAAGAGGGAGCTTACAACTCTCTACAACCCCCAATAGAATGGGGTTGAAGACAGAAACAATAGATCCATCATAGAAGAAACAAAAGCGATAATACATGACCATGGACTACCCATGCACTTATGGAAATAAGCATCAAGTACGATTGTATATGTGCAGAACAAAAGTCCTCATAATATATTAGGGAACAAGACACCTAAAGAGGTGTTCACCGAAAAGAAGACAAAAGTCAGTCACTTGAGGATTTTTGGTTGTCCAATGTTTATACATGTTCCCAAAGAAAAGAGAATGAAATTGGAACCTTCAGGAAAGAAGGGCACATTCGTTGGATTCAGTGAGACTTTGAAGGACTATAGAATCTACATTCCAGGGAAGAGACAGATCGAAATCAGTCAGGATGTAACATTTGATGAAGATGAATCCTTCAGAATATCAAGGGAATCTCACATGGATGATAACTAAATATAGTAGGAGGCTCCCAGAGATGCAGTCATGGTAGACTCTACACCTGAAGAAACCATCCTAGATGTCTAGAATGATATGGTAGAGTCAGAAAGACCTGTAGATATACCTGAAGAAGTTGTGGCTACTAGAAAGAGACCAAATTGGCTTCGGAACACCTTGCAGGAAGCTGAAGGACATGCAACTCCCAAAGGCTTCTTTAGAGAGAGAAAGATACCACATACATTTTCCAGCTATACGACACTAATGAGTAACATCATTGATTCAAAAAATTCCACTTTTGAATAAGCTGTTGAGAAGCTAGAATGGAAGGATGACATGATGGAGGAATATTACTCCATCATGAAGAATGATGTATGGGAGGTCGTTATGAGACTATAAGGGAAGTCATTTGTGACTTCCAAATGGATCTACAAGATCAAGCATGCTGCAGGTGTCAAGACTATGGTGAAACATTTTCTCCTGTATAAAAATACACTTCCATTAGATCAATCATTGTGATTGATTCCGTAATGGGATGGAAATTAAACCAAATGGATGTCAAGACTGATTTATTGAATGGTGTAATAGAGGAAGAAGTGTACATAGAACAACCATGAGGCTTCGTGATCCATGGGAAGGAGTCCCATGTGTGTAGACTGAAGAAGGCCTTTTACAGATTGAAGCAAGCACCCAGGGCATGTTATGCCAAGATAGATGGATATTTTATGAGATTGGGATTTACCAAGAGTGAGGCAGATCGTAACCTTTATTATAAGGTTGAGGATGGATTCTCATTGATCTTGGTTCTATATGTAGATGACCTATTTCTAACAGGGGATGAGAAGCTCATTGATGGGTGTAAGATGGAGCTTGCTTCAGAGTTCGAGATGAAGGATCTAGGTCTGATGCATTACTTTTTGGGATTAAAGGTATGGCCATGATCAAATGAGATTTTCATTAACCAAGGCAAATATACGGTTGATATCCTGAAGAAATTTGGGATGATGGATTGCAAGTCCATGACCACACCTATGACAATAAACCTGAATCTCTTGAGTGACAAATCCTCAGATTTGGTGGATCCCACAATGTAAATACAATTGATTGGATCCTTGATGTATCTAGTTAACACTAGAATAGACATATTCTTTACAATGAATACCTTGAGTCAACACATGGTTGAACCTAGACAGGTACATTGGATGGCAACAAAGCATATGTTGAGGTACCATTGGATATGGATTTAGATATGTCTCAAGTGGAGATGTGAAGCTGTAGGGATATACAGATTCTGATTGGGCATGGAGTGAAGTGGATCAGAAGAGTACTTCTAGATGTTGTTTTGGTCTGGGATCAGGCATGATCTCATGGTCGAGTAAGAAATAGACATCATTGGCACTCATTAAATTAGAAGAAAAGTATATTGCAACAAGTGTGGAAATCCATGAAGTAGTGTGGCTTCAGATGTTTCTATTTGAGATATTTGATCTAGAATTGGAGCCAAATTTGATACATTGTGACAATCAAAGTTACATGGAACTTACCGAGAGCCCTATATTCCATGATAGGTCTAATAATATAGAGATAAAATACATTGCATTCAGGACATGGTGCAGAGAGGAGTTGTGGAGCTCCAGTACAGATACATGGATGAGAAGATAACAAACATCCTCACCAAGCCCTTGTCAATAGTGAAGCATGAGTACTCCAGGGACAAGCTTGGAGTGTTTCCAAATGTCCACCCTCGTTGAGAGGGAGGTGTTTTGTTTCTTCTCATGCCGGCTAGCCCCTCTGGCCAAGAGTTTCTTGGATCAATCACGTGAGGTGAATGCGGGTTTAATACACTATCAGACCTGATGAGAGAAGAAACATCACACACATAGTCATAAGACTATGGTAGATGTTGTGTGACTTCGAATAATAGTTGTGTTCTACTTCGATGGATTTTTCCACTGGCAGAGGTTGTGTGACTCTGAACAGTATTTGTGTGCTACTTCAGTGGATATGTTCCACTAGAGGAGGTTGTGTAACTCCGGACAACAACTATGTGCTACTTTGGTGGATGTGTTCCACTGGCAGAGACTGTGTGAATTTGAACAATAGATGTGTGCTACTTCGGTGGGTGTGTTCCATTGGTGGAAGATGTGTGACTCCGGACAGTAGATCTGTGATACTTCGGTGGATGTGTTCCACTAGAGAAGGTTGTGTGACTCCGGGCAATAGTTTTATGCTTCTTCGGTGATTGAGTACCACTCGTGGAGACTGTGTGTCTCTAGACAGTAGTTGTGTGCTTCTACAGTGGATATGGTCCACTGGTAGTGACTGTGTGTCACTAGATAGTAATTGTGTACAAATTGGCAGCAATTGTGATCTATTGGATGACCTTGTAGTAGTTGTGTGCTACTAGCTGATTGTCATGGAGATTACTAGATCATTTGGATGTAGATTTGTGTGATACCATTTGATTGCAGAGACGATGCCTAATGATTTGAGCTACCAAAGGAATTTTATCATCCAAGTGCTTGTTATTATATTACAGAGTAGTTAGTGGACCACTAGATGAAGACATCATGAAAGATACCTCCCTAGCTAAGAGGGAGTTGATGTTTGGTAGCTGCAAGAGGAACCTTTCCTCCAATGTAAACCTACCTTAGATGCTGGAAGATTCCAAAATTCCCGGAAGACCATTAAACAACAAGAAATCTTTAGAAGAGAAGTCGGATCACCCAAGAATTAATTAAAGGCTCACCCGAAAATTAATTAAGTTAATTAAGATTCCTAAATGAGAATTTGTCCCAGGAAGAAGTGAATGGAAGATTATAAATAGGAGACGTCTTGGCTCATTGAGAGACATAACACACTCTCATGATCTAAGATAAAAGGTGTGAAAGTTTGAGGAAGGAAGGGTGATGTAGTAGCCTAGCCTTGGAGCTATTTTGGTGGTGATCTCTCTATTGTGCTCTATCTCTCCTAGAGGGTGCACTACTTCTGTATGGTGCTACTGCAACTATGAAAGCTACTGCTAGGCTCTAGCCTTGTGTTAGATCTTAATTCTTTTCTATAAATCTCTAAGGATCTAGTGAATGGTTGGATTGTGTGAAAGGAATTCATCTAAGAAAGGTGGCTGGGTTTTTCCCCCATTTGGGGTTTTCCCAAGATAAAACTCTTGTGTACTTTCTCTACTATTTATTCTGCTTCTATGGTATAATTTTTAATGTTAACTAAGAAAAGAACTATACTATATAAGTAAAGGAAAATCTAACATGAAGTTGATTGAGTTTTCTTTAGATAAGGGAAACATTTTGAAATATGCAACTAATTATTATCCCCAGGGAAATGACCTAGTTGAGTCTACTAATAAAAGTGTAAATCACATCTTAAAGTGAACTATAGCTAACCAACATAGAAACTTGCATAACTCTCTACCAAATTCTCTATGGGAAGACAAAGTCACTCCAAAATGCTCCACAGGAACATCCCTATATTTTCTCTTTTATGGGAAAGAGGTCATCCTCCCCCCAAAAATATTCTTACCTTCCCTACAACTCACCCAACAATCATGCAGGAGAAGTTGCCCTACCATTCATAAAAGAACACTTTAATAAAATTGGAGGAGGATCAGGGATGATTTTAAGGATGGAAATTTATTTTAAAATTTAGAAACCTTGGCGAATCTTACTAATCCTTCATATGCTAACTATAAATGATTGGCTATTTTTTGTAAAAATATTCAAATTTCTAAGTATTTTATATAGTTTTTATAAAATTTTGGCGATTTTTAAGGTAAAATAATTTTATTCTATAGAATTTGGGCGAATCATTTTTAAAATAGTGAATCTCATTTTTAGAAAAACCATGGAAAATTAGCCCATGAGCGAAATTTAGCCCCTAAAATAATCCCTGGATCATAGAGCTAAGGCTAAGAAATTTGATGCACACCAACAGACTATAAAACAATGGTTTGATAACAAATCTGTAGGAAAAAATAATTTTTGGATTGGTGATTTGGTTCTAAAGTGGTATAAGCCACATGAAGACAAAGGTAAACATTCCAAATTTGAACAATTGTGGTTAGGTTATTTCATGGTTATATACAATATTAACCTGGGAAGTTGTAGATTGTAGAATATTGAGGGATATGTAGACCTCCTTCCTATCAATGGCCAAGTTTTGAAAACATACTTTAGGTAGATATCTTCAAGAAGTTACCCTATACGTAAGTAAAAGGAGCCAAACCTCCTTTAGTTTCTTATCTTGTTTCGATTTCGTTTTTTACTTGGATCTGTTTGTTTTATTTCCCTTTTTGTTTGTTTTCATGTCTCGAATTTTGATTAGGTTTCTCTCTATGAATATCCTTTCTCACTCATTTTGTTTTCTCAGAAACAAAATCTTATTCATTGGCGTTGATCCTCACTGAAAAATGTGACATACAAGAATTTAGAGGTCTAGAAATATGCATCCGATTTGAATACAAGACATATTGCAATGTACTTATTAATACATCAACGTGTAACGATCAGGGTTGGAACATGTAGAGAAACACGGTTGAAGTAATGGGAAATCATACATTTCTTTTTACTTGTTCAAGAATAAGAAACTGGCCACACTCAAAGGTGTACATCACATTGCAAAAGAAAGATAACAACTGAAGCTAACACCAAGAGGTATCTATAGTCCTCAAGGCATGTTATATAAGAAGGTAACTCATCTTTAATTAGGTTGACATATCTCACAATCACAGGTGTCCCCCCATCCACCTCTCTTTGAAAAACAAGAGGAAACGTATGCATAAAAGTAAAGGATTGGGGAAAGGAATTTCAAGTTATGTGGGACATGAAAGTACCTTCGTCGAGGCTATGGACACTTGCTGGAAGCATAGAAAGGCTTGTGACACTGGGTTGACTCTGTTGGGGATATGGATGCTCACTAAGAGTGGAGAAACACCAGAGAAATACACAATCAACCTGTATTTTCAACATTCTTGATGCATAACTTCCTTGAGATACTGCATTCACCCCCTGGGATGAAAAATCTTAATGAAAATCAATTTACATGTGACCATCTTTGAGTGTGACTAGAAACTTGTTCAATCTAGATACAATTATTTACTTGTTTCATCACTTCAATTTAATGGGACCTACTAAATCTCATCTTGATTCTCATTGAAATGATGTTGTTTATTTTCAAAGTGAGTTTGTTTAGGGATATATTCGATGTTGAGATTCATGACTTTTCCCAATGTGTCGCCAATTGTTGTGCCAAAATCAACACCTTCCCATTTTCTTAGCATTATCTCTAAAGCCATTCTTTCAATCAAGAAAATAGGGAACCCCTCCTTCTAGCTTTCAATATTCTTGTCATTTGGTTGGACTTAGAATTATTCCCTTCCAAGTTCAAAATATTTCTCTCTTTCCTTGGCATTTATCAAGCTCATTTATTGAATAATTTCAACTTTCATTGGACCACCAATACACATTGTGTTGGTGGAAGATAGTCTTTTTCCTCTGACACAATGGAGGAAAATACCTTTTTTTCATCGATACACCCTGTAACGATGGAATCACTGTATCTCTGATGATATGAACAAAGATCCCAACACTTACAATATTTTTTGGGTTTGATTGTCTTCAACAGAGGAAAATCATGTTTTGCTTCCGACACACTAGAGAAAAATCCTCTTTTGCCTCCAAAAAAGCGAAGCCAGTTTCCCTTTTAGCTCTGATTGAGTGGAAGATGAAATGATTTTGGGTTCTGACACACCGGAGCCTGATCCCTTTTCCTTCGTCGATACACATGATGCCCACTTGAATCCAAATGAATGTTGCACTTCGGTTTATCGGAGGCCAAATAATTTTCTCCCTTAGATACACTAGTGGAAACATTGCACTCAACCTTTGATATGTTGGCATGAGAATCACTTCTCATCACCCATACATCGAAGGGAAAATAAAAATTGAATTTCAACATAACAACTGGTCCCACAGGGCCCACGTGTTTAAGGGGTCAAATCTTGACCCTCTCTCTTGGTTTTCGTGCCAAAACGGGTGGAGAAAACTATTTAATCCCATTTGTCCCCACTTTCACTATATTTTTCTACAGGACTGACGAAGTAAGAAAGGCACCAATCCCTCTCTTGACGGATTTGCGCCTTTGACTGATCGACCCCAAATTTATTTGACTACTGGTAAGTGCTTCCAACCTTCACCCTTAAACACCATATATTTTCTTAATGTTTCCTTATTCCAAATTATTTTAAAAAAGGGGGAAATTTTGTATAGATAGCCTACTTTTGTTATGGTTTCCCCATAGGGGCTCCTTTTAAATCACTTTTTAAACAATAATGAGAAGTAATATAAAGGAGAGTGAGATGGGAGGGAAACCATAATATGTGTCTCCTTTTTCTCCCAGGGTCCCAAAAAACCTCCTCACTTGTGCATTTATGTAGTTAGGGTTTTCCCTTTCCTATGCCACAATCCATTTTTTCTCCTTGGATCTATGTTAAGCCCCCAATGAAAATTTTCTCCTCGGCCCTATCCTAAACCCCATGCTCTTGAAACCTACCCATGTCCATCCCCCTTGCAGTCAAGTTAACATGTACAGGGTCATCACTTTGAATGCTCGTATGAATTTTTTGAAGAGTTATACAAGTCAATCATTGCCCCTTTTCTAGGTACCATACCAGGACATAGTGTTGTCTTTATTACATTTTTATTTCCTATATGAGATTAGCACATACTCTAGAGGCACAATTACAACCAAGTTTTAAAGTTTAAGACTAACAACCAAACACTTAGAAATTTCAATGGGTCTTCGGGCATGGTGAGCGAGCTATATCGACAAAATAAAGACATCTCTTCATTGATATAGCTTATACCGGAGGAGAAGATATTTATCCACTGATACAACCTATATCGACTGTGAAGGACCTTTCTTGTCAATACTTTATAAGATCTTATATTTTGATATCGTTTGAACTAATGAAAATTTTTTTTTGATGTGTGTTAACTTGTTTGATATAGGTCCAATCATGTCTCCACCTAGAAGAGGATCCTATAATCCATAGAAGGCTCCTGTAGAAGAGGTTCATGCACCTAGGGATAAGGAGGAAAAATAAGTTGACATGCTAGGGGAAGTATATGATGACACCAAGTGCCTCATTGATAAGGAAATTGTGTTTGTTATAGCAAGATTTTCCTCATCATTGATATCTTGCACAGAGGGCCTTTTTCCATTTCCCTATGCAGAATTATCAACCCCCTTTTTGATAAATCCAGAGCCAAAATTATATATATTTCCACATATACGCTTCCTAACTTCTTTGTAGGATGCGTATATTCTTTCTGCTCCACTACATCTCGTGTATATTGGGATTTGTGCCAGAAAATACAAAATGAGGTCGGGTTTCCATGTCACAACAAATGATCTCTGATCTTTGGCCTTCCATATACTGGAAACGTTCTGACTCGGCCCTTCAATTGCATTCTAGAGGCTATAAGAGAACAATTTCGAGATATGGAAAAGGGGAGAGAAAGAATTCAACTTTGAGAGCAAATTTACTCTGGAGAAATTACTTCATATTGAGTCTACATTCCTTTGTCCCTCAATTCTGAACATAGTGTTCAGCCCCCAAGCTCTTCCCTTATCATCAAGAGGATATCATTATCTCTTTGCTATGAGCTTGCCTTTGGTGGAGGATTGAAGTGGTGGAGACCTAGTTGGAAGGAACTTGGTTTCTTGGTTTCGAACCATGCCGACATGGAAGTCTGTAATGTTGATACTTACGTTGATCAATTATTAATAGAAATACTCCTTTCCCATCCTATTGATATCTTGCAAATATATGATTATTATCCATGGGCATGTTTGTAATGTTTATTAATGGATTGTGCTATCTGATGTGCTAACTCATTTTATATACTGCCACTATATACTTGCATCGCTTGTTTGTTGAGAACTTCTTGCAGGTGTAAAGATTTGGGTCAAAGTTCTCAACGGTGGAATGACATCAAACGATTAGATCGAGGTAGGATTCTTCCTCCTATTGCACATTAGTTTATATAGAACATGTTGGAATTGAGTTTATTTATGGAGTCATACCTGTATGTTGTGGTTTACCCTTGGCCATAGAGAGTTTTTCCCTTGTAACAGAAATGGCGATTCCACTGGGGATAGATCTTCCTTCTAAGGGTTGAAGTATTTTTCCTTCTTACATTGCTCTTTTACCTTTGTATTTCTTGTCGTATCATAGTTGGACAGAGTCTGTTCACTCTGGGTCTGAGTTTTCAGCCTTTTAACCTTGCCTAGCCTTGTTTTAAAAGATATACACCCTTTTTTTCCTTGACAACCACGTATATATGCTTGTTGTCCCACTACAAGAGGTGTATATATGCCCTTTTTTCTTGAACATGAGCTTATACCACTTCCCCCTTGCTTGTTTTCTTGGTTTAGTGACTGTTGGCTAGGTTTCGAGGATCACTGAGCCTTCTTAGGTCTCTGTGGTACCTGTTGAGATTATCTGGGATGACAGGAAACCTTTTTGGAGTTGAATTTTTGGGAGGCATCTTTCTCTTTGTTTTCCGTTTTTTATTTGTCCTTGGTAGTTGGGTTGTCTTCTTAGTTGCTTGGTATTCTACTCGAGTGATTTCTTTTATACACAGTAGAATTTATATATCAAGTTGCTTATCAGTCCATGCATTTTATTTTTAAATACATAGAAAATACAAAAAATAGGTATTTCGCATTGGTTGGTATTTTTGTCTTGGAATCTTTATCATTATCCTGAGCACATTTAGCGAAATATTGCATTTTATTTATGAGTTGCATAGTTAAAATTGAGGATTGCACTGTTTTTTAGCATATCATTCACTGAAAAGTTAAGGTTAGGCTTTGCATTATATCTATTTTTATTTTCACGTAGAGTCATAACACCATGAGTTTTATTTCCATACCTCTTTGAGTAATCACGACCAATAAAATTTACGCTTTAAAATAAAATTGATTAGTCACGATTTTATTTTTTAGGGTGCACAAACTATCCTAGGATTTAGTGCCTTGGAATAGGATTTTTGTGAGTAAAATTCTCCAAGGAAATTAAATCAACTTATGTGTCTGAGACAGGGAGTTGAGAAATCCATTGTATAATTGGTAATATCAGGAGGCTCCGCTCACACCGGAGTTAATCACGAGGTCACACAAAGTTAGTTGAAGGGATAACCCATGGATACTCACCTAGCGTCAGAGATATTTATGTGGATTTATTCGTATTTGGGGGTCTTGCTAGTATCCATACCTCTGTGAGAGGTGGTACTTTCAAGGTTTCAAGATTTTCTACCCTGCCTATATGGTAATCCAGACTTACGACTGTTCGCCTGTGCATCAGTTATATAGGGGTTGATTAGTTGCTTGACTTAGGTTTTTCATAGGTTACTTGTAGGGGCTATTCTGCTTGGATCTAGGGTCAGATAGGGGGCAGACAACACATAACCTTTATGGAAGATTACCTCTCCGGGGGGATCTAACTGACTGGTTGTTAAGCCTACGAGGGACCTTATAACTGATTCGGTTGCCTCCAAACTTTAGCAGGGAGTCTCAGGTCCCTCCTAGATGAGGCATACCTTCTTTAGCGAGGGAGGCCACTTAGCCACTTTAGCCCGTTTGCATGCATGTTGGCCATTTGAATTTTTGGTATGCTCTTTGATTACTAGTTGGCCTTAGGAGTCTATACTGAGTTTTCATTATCATGGATAGTGGAGTTCCTTTTGCTCCCTCATTTGTTGCTACCACCCCCATGATGTCCACTCATTTCATGGGGACAGATCCTTCCACTTCACATTATGGTATGCAAAATTATAATACTTAGTCAACGCCTTGGGTCTATAATCATTTTTCTCATGGTATGTATGATATGTATTCGCACTTTCCATCCTCTGTCTTGCCTCCTTATGCGAATACAAGTTTTGGGTTTGGGGGCATGATGCCTCCTTCTTATCCCTGTCCATTTGGTGGGAGTCATATCCTTCAAACACCTCTTACGATAGGAGGTTGGAATCTTCCTTCCTATGAATCCACTATGAGAGAAGTAAGTGCCCAATTAAGCAATCATTCTACTTATCACACTCCATCCACTTATCCTTCTTCCGCTATGTTAGTTCCTACGGACACTTTTCCCATGGCGGACCTCCGTCCGTCCTCCGGTGTTTCATCCACGGGGAGTTATTTTTATGGTATGGGCAAAAACCCTCACGAAGTTCCTTTGCTTGGGGGAAACATATATCCTCACATGAGTAACCCTTGTCACGTTGCTTTCTCTTTGCAAGTGGATTCCTCAGTGTCGATTCCCTTACAACCCTTTATGAATCAATATGGAGAATGATACTATCCTGCTGGATAGGGACAGGGTGTAAACCATGATCCTTCCTAGCCTACAATTTCTCAGAACCCATCTTTCCTTGGACCTTGGTCTCAAAGCCACCATTCACCACTGCCACAAGTCCAATCAGTACGTGTCATACTGGCATTATATCACCAACCTCTGCTGGTCATGTTGGAGATTGGTCGAAAACCGTTGTGATTCATGTTGAAGACCTGCAACCAGCCACTGCAAGTCATGCTGGAGGCACAATTCCAGTCATTGCATATCATACTGGCATTACATCACCAACCTCTGCTAGTCATGTTGGATATTGGTCGACAACCTCTACGAGTCATGTTGAAGACCTGCAACCAACCACTGTAAGTCATGCTAGGGGAACATGTCTGGTCACTGCTAGTCACACTACACATCCATCACCAACCTCTGTTAGTCATGTTTGGAATCCATCACCAACCTCTGCTAGTCATGTTGGAGATTTTCTACTAGCCTCTGCAAGTCACGCTGGGAGCATGTCACCAGCCACTGCAAGTGATGTTGGGGGCATTCATATGATTGAGAAGCCTAGACGTAAGCCTAGATTCCTTTGCAGGACTTGTGAAGGAATTCACCTTAATCATTTGTGTCCTTTTACTGCTAGGATACCAGAAGCACGGGGCTCACCTAAGGGCCCTTTGGGTTCTGAGGCATTTATGGTTTCACAACACTCCGTTCCTTCTTTGGTTGATACAATAGTCATGCTAATGCAATCTTCAGCTGACACCCCTTTTCCTTTAGGGGTTGATGCATCCTTTGACCTTGTTGTCTCACATCCGGTTCAACCTGTGATCGTGCCGATGCAATCTTCGACTGACACCTCTCCTATGTTTGGGGGTGATGTGTCTCTTGACCTTTTTGTCTCACATATTGTTCAACCAACGGTCGTGTCGATGCAATCTTTGAATAAGAATACTCCTGTTTTTTGGGGTGATGCACCTCTTGACCTTGTGGTCTCGCATCCTATTCAACCAATGGTTGAGGAACTGGTTGTATCGATGCAATTTTTGGTCGACCCCACTCTTCTCCTGGAGAGTGACAAGTATAAGGAAGCGGTCATGCCAATGCAGTTTTTGGTCGATCCCCCTCTTCTGATTATAGTTCTATACCTTATATGCCATGTCCTTAGCATTTCTAGTACTTCACCTTCTAAAGAAGAGAGAGTTTTACTCTTCCCGAGTTCTCTCCCTCCAAGTCTTGACGAGGTTCCCTTTGATTGGGATGGTGTTGTTAGGTATCCAATGCCTCCACCTATGTCATTTCTAGGAAGAGACATTATTTGATATAACATGGAGATGATACCCTTCGTTAACACTTTTTCCTCCTCGACTTGGAGAGATTTGGGTCTTCCCGAGCTTGTGTCAGTTCTTCCCAAGATACCGACATTCCACAGAAGGTCCGCATGGTAGACTTGGCCTCCCCCGTGGCTTGCTGCCTATTTCTAAAATGAGTCTTAGTTAAGCTCTTTTCCGACTCGCTATCAAAAAAGGAAAAGATCGTCGAGTGAACTTGTCTTTTTCACACTCGTAAATTGGATTTGAAAAGATGTCTATTTGGCACAAGTTTACCCCTTTTTTCACACCAGGTAGACTAAAAGATATAAAAAAAGGACATTTTTTGGCGTTAAATTGTGATTGCATCTCATTCCCTTGCTTGCAGTATTGAGCCTTTAGCCGGTTCTCGCTTTGCACTATAAACCATGGCCCAAGCAGTTTTCATCCTCAACCAAGCAGAGCCTTGTCTATATCCTTCACAATTTGACACCCTATACCCTGGAGGGAACATCACCCCGAGTGTCCATCTCTC
>JZKD02S2191473.1:222814-236981 GCA_000966675.3 Picea glauca | reverse complement strand
TTGCAGTCGGCACAGGGAGATATTAGCGAGGGATGGATATTTGGTGAAGAGATGAGGCCTATAAGGGCAGAGGAACTCCCTCCTAATGAGTTCTTTTTTGATAAAAAGAGAAAAGCTGTGGTGAAGCGAGAATTTTATCAAGAGGGAGAGTCCACTGTTAAAAAATACAAAATCATGACAGATGGTAAGAACAAGAAAAGTGACCAGCTTGCTACTGAAATCGCTGGAACACTGGGCACCTACGCTTCGGCGAATCAATTCTCGGTTGGGCAGATGAATCACCAATTAAAAAGAAAAAATCACCTCATCAAGATCCTCGAGGCCAGGTTGACTACAGCTACAGAAAATGCCAAGGGCCAGGCCAACACAGAGATGGAACATGCTAGATTGGCTGATAAAAACGAGATAGAAACGCTCAAAGTCAAGCTGGAGCAAGCACATTCGGTGATTCGAGAAGGTTGGGTGCAGGCTGGTCAGCAGAGGAATATGATCGCAGAGCTACAGTCTCAGTTAGAGGTTGTTGAGAGAAAAATGATCGACATCGAAGGGTTTAAATCCTGGGCGATTGATATCAGGGGCAAGATCTCTTCTATGCAACAAAGTCTGTTAGACAAAGTGGGGGTGATCCGAGAAGACTGTGTGTTAATTCATCGTATTTCAGAGAATCTGACTGTCAAGGAAAGGAACGTAGAGGCTGCTCGGGTAGCTTTTCAAGAGGCAGTGATAGTTACCAACAACAGATTTTCCACAGATTCTCCAGGACTCACTATCGCTGAACAAACAAGAGGTAATATTTTGTTAAAAGACTGGGAACATAATATTGCCTTAAGAAAGGAACATGCTCAAAAGGTAACCAATTCATTAGAAGAAGCTTTCAATGCCATAGATGGCGAGTTGCTAGAAATGGAGAATGGAGGTGACTCAGAGACGCTAAGGCAAATGAATGTAGATCAGATCTCCCTTGATCTAAAGGAGAAGAATGAAAGAGATTCGGCGGATATCTCTAAGATGGATAGGGTAGATATGACTCAAATTGATAAACATTTGATTCAACCAAGCGCGCTACTCAGCGCTCTTCACATCATTAATGCACAAATAGGTGATAAACTTCCACAGTTGGCTCGAGAGTGCTATTTCCCCGAGGCCAGCTGTCAAGCAGAGCCTTCACAGCTTGTATCCCAGTTCGTGGAAAAATGTATCACATGTACCGAATCTACGCAAAGACAAGCACCTGACACCTTTTGAAAATGGAGTAGAAGAGATGGAGTGATTTCATTCCTCACAGCTGCCAAGCGGAACCTTCACAGTGGGTATCCAGTTTATGGACAAATGTATCATATGCATCGAATCACGTAAAGGCAAGCACCTGACACTTTTTGAAAATAGAATAGGAGAGGGCAAATTTGTATAAATAGATCACAAAAAGAAGAACACCAGGCCGGACCTTTTTGGTATCGATTGTAATAGAGTTTTACATTGAAGAAGTTAATATACAAGTAATCTGAAGATTCTCAATTCCGTCCAGACTGTATTATCAAGTTTGCTTCTTTGTGCTTTATGTTTCATTTCATTTCGCTCATTCATAATTGATGTGCTTTGTTATAATTTAGTACGACCACTACTATAACAAAATAATTCTGGTTTTCTGTCTCTGTGTATTGTTTTTCCTCTGCATCGGCTATCAGCGGGTGTAAGACCAATTCACATTTTCAGAATTCTATGTTTACCCTCAGCTACATCGGTTATTTTCTCACCAATTTCTTCTTCTGCTTATACGTGATTTTCTTTTGACAAGAACCTCATGTTAATACACAGCTAAAATGTTTTTCTTCCGCATCACATTTTTATATTAAATTATAATGCAGTTACGGGAAAGGGCCTTCTTTTTACAATTTTTATTTCGTTCAGAAAACGTAAAAATCTCTCTTTATTTCGACCAAAATTGAAACAACACTAAAATCTTTCTTTAAATTATTTCCTACGGTTACTGTTCCTCAATGACTGTACCTGCAGCTACGCAACCTAATATTGAACCCGGGCTATCTAATCAAACACATATCGCCTTAAATCTTTTCGATACAATCCTCAAAATTGCTAACACCCGGGAAGAACTCGAGCGTTCATGGGTAGCCATTGAGCATGATATAACTGCTCAAGAGAAGTTGGAAGCTAGACGACGAGAACGTAGAAATCTGCCCTAGTTTCTCATACCGAAAGTGACGTTATCTTCGTACGCCATCTTTTACATACTTTCAGATGCCTTGACTCTGTACTTTAAGCCTTAGTACAGACTCAGGAACGACAGTATACATATATCTTCATATTTATTTTAAGATTGGTTTCACTGGGCCTTGTTTGTGACTATGACAACTATTGGCATGTAACCGCATTTATATTTTCCTACTAATGAACATGAACACTTGTTGGTATATTTTCCACATGGATCTGCATTGTATTTTTTGCAACCATGTATGAAAAGTCAGTACATAATGTAATGATCAATTGAGTTCATCCAGCTGGTTCTCTACCACTCCACTTTTGGGTTATTTATAATGTATTTCGGCCATCGTAGATACTCCTCTAATTTCACACATTAGGGGGCATCTGTTATAGCAAGATTTGCCTCACCATTGCTATCTTGCACAGAGGGCCTTTTTCCATTTCCCTATGTAGACTTATCAACCCCCTTTTTGATAAATCCAGAGCCAAAATTATATATTTTTCCACATATACACTTCCTAACTGCTTTGCAGGATGCATATACACTTGCTGCTCCACTATAGCTCGCG
Organism: Picea glauca; assembly: GCA_000966675.3. Classification (NCBI taxonomy): domain Eukaryota; kingdom Viridiplantae; phylum Streptophyta; class Pinopsida; order Pinales; family Pinaceae; genus Picea; species Picea glauca. The sequence goes on along the minus strand of JZKD02S2191473.1, from coordinate 234,192 downwards.
TATATCGAGATTTGTGCCAGAAAATACAAAATGAGGTTGGGTTTCCATGTCACAACAAATGATCTCTGATCTTTGGCCTTCCATATATTGGAAACATTCTGACTTGGCCCTTTAGTTGCATTCTGGAGGCTATAAGAGAATAATTTCGAGCTATGGAAAAGGGGAGAGAAAGAATTCAACTTTGAGAGAAAAGTTACTCTGGAGAAATTACTTCATATTGAGTCTACATCCCTTTGTCCCTCAAGTCTAAACACAGTGTTCAACCCCCAATATCTTCCCTTATCGTCAAGAGGATCTCATTATCTCTTTTCTATGATCTTGCCTTTGGTGGAGGATTGAAGTGGTGGAGACCCAGTTGGAAGGAACTTGGTTTCTTGGTTTCGAACCATGCCAACATGGAAGTCTGTAATGTTGATACTTCTGTTGATCAATTATTAATAGAAATACTCCTTTCCCGTCCTATCGATATATTGCAAATATATGATTATTATCCATGGGAATGTTTGTAATGTTTATTAATGGATTGTGTTATCTGATGTGATAACTCATTTTATATATTGTCTCTATATACTTGCATCACTTGTTTGTTGAGAACTTCTTGCAGGTGTAAAGCTTTGGGTCAAAGTGCTCAACAATGGAACAACATCAAACGATTCGATCGAGGTAGGCTTCTTCCTCGTATTGCACAGTAGTTTATATAGCACATGTTGGAATTGTGTTGATTTCTACAGTCATACCTGTCTGTTGTGGTTTACCCTTGGCCATAGAGAGTTTTTCCCTTGTAACAATGTTCAAATGGGGAGATATATATCAGATGTTCAACAACCAGATATTTCCTCAATTTCTAGAGAAATATCATGATCTTGAGTTGTTCAAATCCATCAAGAAATATAAGTTGTACAAGGTGGAAACCCATGAAATAATATTCCCCTGTGTAGAATCCATCTCGTTGATAGGTTGCTCTCTATGAAGATCCTTTCTCACTCATTTTTTTTTTCTCGGAAACAAAATCTTATTCGTTGACATTGATCCTCATTGTAAAATGTGACATACAAGAATTTATAGGTCTCGAAATATGCATTTGATTGGAATACGACAAATATTTCAATGTACTTATTAATACATCAACATGTAACGATCAGGGTTGGAACATGTAGAGAAACACAATTGAAGTAATGGGAAATCATGCATTTCTTTTTTCTTAGTCAAGAATAAGAAACTGGCCACACTCAAAGGTGTATATCACATTGCAAAAGAAAGATAATAGTTGAAGCTAACACCAAAAGGTATTTATAGTCCTCAAGGCATGCTATATAAGAAGGTAACTCAACATTAATCAAGTTGACATATCTCACAATCACAGGTGCCCCCCATCCAATTCTCTCTGAAAAATAAGAGGAAAAGTATGCATAAAGGTAAAGGATTGGGGAAATGAATTCTAGGTTATGTGGGACATGAAAGTACCTTCGTCGAGGCTATGGACACTCGTCGATAGCATAACAAGACTTGTGACACCGGGGTGACTTTGTAGGGGATATGGATGCTTGCTGACAGTGGAGAAACACTAGAGAAATGCATAATCAACCTGTATTTTTAGCATTCTTGATGCATAACTGCCTTGAGATACTGCATTCAACCCCTGGGATTAAAAATCTTAATGAAAATCAATTTACATGTGACCAACTTTGAGTGTGACTAGAAACTTGTTCAATCCAGGTACAATTATTTACTTGTTTCATCAAAGAGATTAAAGAATCCCAGGAAGAGGTGAAAACCTTGGCTTCTTTCCATTTTCAGGAGGAAACATTTTGTAGACCTGACCATTTAGGAATTGTTAGTATTCACTGCTACAACTGCAAATACAGGTGGATTTACAAGTCAGAAACATGGGAAGAAGAAGAAGTACATTGTAGGGTTATGACTTATGATGAATTTGTGTTACACATCAAAAACACTGACTTTGATAGTGTTGCAAGTGTCATCATTACAAGTGTCGCAAGTGTCGCATTTTTCTCACAAGTGTCACAAGTGTCGCATTTTTCTCACAAGTGTCGTGAGTGTCAAGAAAGCATACTTCCATAATGCTTATGTCGTACCTATAACGACATCAAAAGGACACTTGAAACACCTCAAACACTTGATTTGGAAGAAGAGTAATGGTTAACTGGAGTTATGTACCTCTTGCCATCTGAAAGAACCATTGAATTTGGGTTTTTAGAGGAGAGCGCTCCCCTATACTTCTCTCAGGAGTGTTGGCGCCCCCCTATAGACTGTTAGGGAGTGTTATAACACTTCCTCTACCATTTTGAAGGAGCACTGCTACTTTTGGGAGTGATGGCACCCCCCTAAACCTTGCTAGGGAGCGTTATAACACTCTGACATCCCTTTTGAGGGAGCGCTACCTATTCTGGGCAGTAGTTGGTTTGTTGAGAAGAATGGGGAAAGATATTTTCTATCTTGGAAGGCAGTTGGATTCGAATCCCTAGTCCAACCATGATCTTAGGGAAGATCCCTAACTCAAGGAAGAAAATCCTCAACTTACCCCAAAAATATCTCAAGTGGTTGAGCCTCTCTAAACCTATATAAGCAGGCTTTCTTATGGTGAAAAAGGGGACCTGGATGGAGAATCATAACAAACTTATGATCTCATAAGTGATATTTGGAGAAGGGATGAGAAGCATGAAACCTATGATCTCATAGGAACACACAGTGAAGTGGAGGCTAATCAGCGAAGCTATTGTCATTCCGATTGTGGAGCTTTTGAGCAAGGGTTAGGAAAGGAGAACTTGATGAAACTGCTACATTCCATCTATGGCTGTAAGTAACATTTTTTCCTCATTAATGTAATATGCTTGGCCTGTTTGTTTCTAATTTGTGTTTGACATTACATGAATTTGTCTCTAAGTAGATAGGTCTGCTTCGAACTAATCTCGATAGAATAGGAAGTGGTTGTACTTTGTTTGCCTACAGGGCTTATCGAGGAGCTCAAGATTGAAGTTCAACTCGGAGCGTGCAGAGACAAACACCAGTAAAAGGTATGTCTTTCCTCCTTCCTCTTCATGCATTAGTTTGTGTAGGTCTAAAAGGAGGTCAGTGACCATGATAAGCTCTTTATGTCTTAGAGTTAAGAGTCTATCTCTTTGAGGAGATCTATCTGTCTACAGGAAGATTTTCCTTCAACAGAAACTGGCGACTCCACTGGGGATTCGAATCGAAACTTTTGGTTTTGGTTTTTCCTCATAGACCTTGTCTTACCGTTTATTTTCTATAGGCCTTGTTCACCCCTTGTGTATGATTTCACTTGCTGATTCAATCCTCAATCCATCACATGCATTTTGATTGACAAAAAATTGACTGAGTTTTTGGTTTTTTTGACCTTTTTCTAAGTTTTTGAGTCCTGGCGCCCCTTTTCCCTTGTTAGCCCAGCACCAACACTCCCTAAAGGTCTCAGACAGATCTTTATAATGCTCTAGTGGCCCTTACACTAGAGTGCCAACCTCGTTTTTGCAAAATTACATTCCAGAATTGTGTTTTTTGCAACTCAGTCTCTGTTTTTGCCTTTGTCCAGCTTCTTGATGCTTCATTACATCTTCCTAATGAAATTTGACCCTCTACTTTATGAGAAGTAGGAACTTTGTTGTTCATATTTTGTGACCTTCTCCCTTATTTTGAGTTTTTGCTTCTGTTGAGAACTTGGAATCAATCCATTGCGTTTTTCTCTCTTATCTGACTGAGCATAAAGTTTGGTGAAGGACATCAGAAGTCTGTGAATCTTCTCATTTCATTCTTTATGGTCATATTGTCCAATCTCTTTCTCCTTCCTTTTGCATTTTTGGTTTTCTTTCTCTTGTTTGATAGCAAGAGGGTGTGTTGTTTGTGCGAAATTTTCTCATACTTGTCCGAATCTCCTTGATCTGAAAGGGTAGTTAGTAAGAGAAGTTTTTTTCATTGAATCATCATTTGCATACAAACAACAAAGATACATATTAGTGATTGGTTTGCATATTAGAAGGCATTTTTGAAAATGTTTTAGCATTGCATTGGATTCGATTGAGAACCAATTGATTTGAGGACATTTCATATTAGTGTTTGAAAGTGAAAACGACTCCTTCTCTTTCCCTTAAATAGGCGTTCATTGAAAAGAAATGATTGCTTATCATATTTTATGCATCTTTTTGAGAATTGAGTCCTCATTCCATCAGTTTCACTTTTGTGCACCCTTTGAGTAAAGAACAACTGTAAAACGAACACTAAATAAAAATTATCTAGAACATTTTTGTTTTTAGGATCTTCCACCAATAGTAGACCAGGGTTAGCACTTTGGATTAGGATGTGAGTACAACTCTCCAAAGTTTTTCAAAACAAACATTAGCATCCTGAGCTAGGGAGAGTCAAATCCAATTGTCATATTGTTTTCTGGGATCCCCCTCTCACACAGGGGTTATGCATGGGGTTGCATTCGGGCGAATTACGTAGATTATCCCTCCATGGTTTAACTGTTTGTAGTGGTCGAATCGTATATTGGGGGTCACTTGGAGGTATACCCACGATTATGTGTGGGAGCCTCTCAGGTTGATTTCAGACTTGTTATCCTACCCATACATTTTGAATCAGACTGTCGACTGTACCCACCCAGGGAATCATTGTGAATTGGTGTCTTTAGTTGCCATAATCTTTAGGTACTTACACAAGGTGATGGTGAAGGGAAGTCTCACTGTACCTGGAACAGACATTGGTCAAACTCACTCAGGCTCCTTGGAGGGTAAATCCACAATTACTGCGTGGAATCTTGTACCAAGGTGAAAGTCTATTAAGCAGGTTGCCATTGTAACTATTCCACCATATCCTAGCCCCTTCTTGAATTGATCATGCGACATTGGATTTCATCACCAACTAGTACGATCATCGAGAGAAGTTTTGTATTCTTGGTTGATTCCTAGATTTTATTAGCGCATGCTGTTTCTTTTTGTTAGTTGGCCCTAGATTTTCAGTGTGTTCTATTTTACTCCACAATTGATCCCATAGATGATAAAGGTCTTCGCCGATCATGTAGGATGCAAGGGCTACCTCTAGAAGGCTATCAACCCTTACCTCCTAACCCTCTAGAAGACAACTACCATAGAGAGGTAGAAAATCAATCTGACACTGGAAGTGTTATTGCTCCTCAGTTAGATAACTTAGAAGGTGATTTGGTCACGGTTGAAAATCCCACTACATCTATGTCGGTAACCCCTCTCAAACCAATTTTGGTTCGTTTAGACTCCCTTGGGAACATCATAGATGAAGAGTTCCCACGATTATCGTAGAGGATCTTTACCGAAACATATATGGGATCCATAGAACCAATCTTTGGTGATGAGTATAGGACTCCTGTTCGTCCTAGCACTGTAGTAGAAACCAATCCTACACCTGCTCGTTCTGTATGGAGGACTTCATCGGGACACGATCTCTATGAACATTTCGAATCCTTACAACAACCCTTTCAGCCTCATGACCCTCCTAGTGAAACAGGACCATCCGGTCAAACCATGAATCACCCAGTTGATCAGGTTATTCACTCTACTGCTACACCAGCACAAGTCCATCCTAATTTTGGACTCATCACCTCTACTCATCCCCAAAGAACTTCAATCTCTACCCCCGTTTCTACAAGCTTTTACTCTACAGCTCCACATGTTCCACATGATCCTGCTGGGACATCTTCTCACCCGAGAATGTAGACCCCTGCTGGCCAAACACAACCGGCTGGAGGGAAACCACCATCCAACGAACCTTTCCCTCCTGGAGGACTACCATTCCATGGTGGGCCTACCCCTCTCGGGGGACAACCCACTTTTCATGCTCTTCCTGCAGGGAAACCTCCATTTTCCAGTCACACCCTGGTCATAAATCCACCGTTGGCAGGGGGGCAACCCTCGTTTGCTGGAAACCCTTCACAATCTTGGGGAGTATCTTCAAGAGGCATTTTTACCCAACCCCACGTTGGAGTGCACTTGTATAATAACCCACTAGGAGGAGTATCCAATACGGTCGCTTCCGGAATATCTTATGGGCAATCTTATCCCGGTGGCATCCCAAACACCACCTGGAGTTCTCTGGGACCAAAGTCTTATCCTCCTCATGGGCCTCATGTGTATCTGCCTCCGGAATCTACTCCTTACCATTCTCAAGGGAAAAATGTTTATCCTCCTCACGGGAAAATAAATCACTCGGCCTATAATGTTCAGAACCCACCGGGTTATGCCAATGTTTCTCTTGCACCATCGAATCCTTCTTATCCTGGCCAACAAAAATCATATGTAGGAGGACCTATTGGTTACAACTATCCACCTAACCTAGTCTATGGTCCTACTGGTGTTCCTATGCCACACCAATATTATTCACAAATTAACCGACAACTATCTTTCCTTGTGACTCTGGATCTCCCAGACTTGTCTCGGTTAACTAATGATCCTATTTCTCATTCATCAGTTTGGCCAGTCATTCCAGCTAAACTTCCTTTCGATATTCCGAAATTCGACGGAAACCCTGGCGAAGATCCGAACAACCATGTGATGACTTTCCGTTTGTGGTGTTCATCAAACTCTCTCATGGATGATTCTATACGTTTGCATCTTTTCCAGTGAACACTTACCAGTTCAACAACAAAGTGGTATATTGAACTACCATGTGCTTCTTTTCATGATTTCAATTCCCTTGCCATGTATTTCCTCATGCACTTTCAACTACCTATTCCCTATGAGACAGGTACTGAACTCTTGACCTCCCTTCGTCAAACTAACTCTGTGCATATCTCTAACCATATTCATGAGTGGAGGCGACAACGAAGGATGATGAAGGCAATCATTCCTGACATACTATTGGCGGAATGGTTTACTAAATCACTGTTACCCCCGATCGCTAGTGATGTTGCTATGGGTGGTGCGGTCATAGAGGAACAAGCCATCACTCGGGCTAAGTACTTAGATTTGGTTTATTCCCAATCTAGTACTTTTTATGATTTTCTTCTGAATGCTACTCGAGCTAATACCGATCCTTCTAAGCCATCATCCTCATCTCATGTGGATGGTGTTATCGGTTCCATCAAAACTCAATCTTTTTCCAAATCGACTACACCCTCCTCTACCTCCCCCCAAAATCATATCTATGAGGTGAATGTAGTTCAATTTTCCCCTTCACAAGAATCCAGAGGTAAGAAGAAGACAAAGAATAAATCTAAAAATAATAATGAACAACCCAAAAATCAAAAACCTGCTACCGAAAAAAAACCACAATGGAAACTGAAATTCTCATGTATCATTTGTGGTGACGATCACTACACTCGAGATTGTCCACTTCGCAATGAAGTGGCCAAAATTTTCCAAGGGAAGTCACAAACCACTGTGCTTACTCAACCGTTTCCACAACAACAATCCATGGTTGCTCAAACCCCCTCTCCTGGAGGCAGTTCTAGCGATCATTATGAGGCCTCGTTGAGTGCACATAATTATATGTTTAATGAGATCAATTTGACCACTTGATCTAAGACATATGACACACCAGGTAACCCTGACAAAGGAAAAGACACTAACGGTACTGGTACTTTATCGGATCCATCATCATCCTCAATTAGTATTCCATTGGTTAATTCTTCGTTTGGACCACTCCAGATTGAGAAACCCACGTTTGACTCTATCTTATGCCCTCCTAAGAGAACTATCCGCAAAGCCACCTTTAATCCTAGGTCATGTGTTGCTCAGAACTACAACATTGTTGAATATTTGGCTCAAGCACCGTGTGCTATGTCTGTGTTAGAAATTCTACAGCACTGCCCCAGTCAACGTAGAATTCTCTTGGCTGCTCTTGGCACTGTCGATCCTGAGTCATCCAATTAGATCATGTTTAACCTGGACAATTATGCGTCTTGACTCTCCCACCAACTTGCTTTCCAAGTTGATGTTGTTGTTCACAATCAACAAATACACCGAACTATTCTGGATGATGGAGCCTCAACTTGTGTTATGTCCTTATCATGTTGGAAAGGTTTAAAATCACTAGCACTCAACAAATCCCCAACGATGTTATGCGACTTCGACGGGTGAGGTTTTCATCCCCATGGACTTTTATAGTCCCTGCCCATCCAATTGGGTGGAAAAAATGTTACTATTGATGTCGAGGTGGTCGATGATCCCCTCGATTACAACTTGTTACTTGGAAGAAGTTGGTTTTATGCTATGACTGTCGTTTCCTCGTCAGTTTTTCGATGTGTCTAATTTCCTCATCAAGGAAAAATTGTCACTGTTGATCAGTTGGATTTTTGCATGACCGATGCCCGTGTTCCCACTACCAAAAATATTCATTTCTTGGGAGACCACAAGATCATGTATGAAAGCATTGGTGTTGGCTTACTGAAAGATTCTAACCTCATGGGTACGTTCCCTACACTACTTCCACTGTAAGTTTTAAACCTGCGAAGTAAAGCAATGCATATAGATTCTTAAGAAATACAGAAACTAATCAATGGCTCATACACAGAGTACACAAAGATTTTATACCGGAAACCCTCAACCAGGAAAAAATTTCTTTTTTTCATTATATCGAATTTCACCATTCTCCATACAATATATACAATGTTTTTAGGTATTCCATAGATACCAAAACCCTAATCCCTTAATCCGGGATTAATTTACAAATCCGCTAAAAATAGAAAAAGACAACACATGCAGGGATCGTCAGACACAGTTGTCGTATCTGACGCACCCACACACACACACACATGCAAAGAATATAACACATACCCAACATCCATCGAATACCCATCATATTTCCACCGTCGATATGATTTCGACCGCGGCTTATCAATCTTTGGGATCATCTGACCCTTGGATTGTACCTTGTCCATTGGAATTTGATGCACTAACTGACACCGTGCCACTTAGTCCAGCCGAAACGTCATACGTTTCTATCCAATCTATTTCTCCCTCGTCAGATGACCAACATCTATTGGCACCTGACGTTTCCTTGATGCAATCACGATTGATTTCCTTGTAGTCTATGATCGACTACATTTCCCCAACTTTTCCTTCAGATGAATCTATTCCAGAGAGGTTTCTCATTGACAAGTTACCTCAAGATAATAGCTATCACCGATCCTCTTTTCTTGCCCCTTGTGAAGAAATTCAGGAAGATATACACTCTATCTCCCCTCCTGGTGTTGATTTTTCATCATCTCCCATGATTTCAACTTCCGACGATTTGGATCCGGTAGTGGACATGGTGATTTCTTTGGTAGGATTATTGGAGCCTGATCTCCTTACTCCTATCGTGACCCTCGACATGTGTTCCTTCTCGAGTGATTATCTTCCATTGAATGAAGATCTCCTGGAAGCCATGACTGAGTTTTTTCCCTTGACATGGTATCCTTCTAGAACATTATTCTCTTGGAAGCCATGATCAAGAAGCAATTACGAGCATAGTTTCTCTTCTCTGTGGCAAGCTCATTAAAAAATGAAACAGAGGCCTTGAGCATAGTTATTTTCCTATGTCAAGCTCGTTAAAAATGAAACAGTCACCTCTCTTGAACTGTCTTTTCATCCACCCTTCTCCTTTTTCTCATCTCGTAGAGAAATTGGTGACAAACTCAAAGTAAATGAATGAATTGAAGCTTGGAGGGCATGTCTCTAGTCTTTGATGATCTTTCTAGAGTTAAGCCACTAGATTTCATGCTGGGGGCATACCGAGCTTAGTCTTTGTTCTTTCTTGTGCTCGTAAATACATGAGAATGCATCCGGGTAGAATTTTATCTCTTTTTCGGACCTGTATGGATACATGAAAAAGGAACCCCCTGGAGTCTCCTTTAAACTCTTTTCAGACTCTCTAAACATGAAAAGATTGCCGAGTGATCTTGCTTCCTTTCCCACTCATTAAAAGGTTTGAAAGGGTGTCTTTCGAGTGATAATGTATCTCTTTTTCAGCCTCGTGAGACTACCATTACGAAAAAGGACAACACTGGAATCATCTTTAAGTTCTTTTCAGACTCTCTAAAGATGAAATATTGCCGAGCACCTTGTTCTCTTCACACTCGTTAAAGTATTTGAAGAAAACATATGTTGAGCGATAGTTTATCTCTTTTTCGGTCTCATCAGACTACTTTACGAAAAAGGAACTGAGAGAGTTCTCTTTTAAGTGTTTTTCCAGACTTTATAATCATGAAAAACCTTCGAGTTTTCTGTCTTTGGACTCGTTAAAACATACATCGACAGCCCCATACGGGATCAAACCCTTACTTCTTCTAGTTCGTTAAACAAAGGAAGAGGAACTTACTGAAGGTGAGTTATATCGAGCATGTGTTACCCTCCTCGATCTCGTTAAATTAAAGGGAGGTACTCATCTATCTGGATGGGGGAAAAAATTGAAAGAAGCAAGCTAAGCAGTTTTTGAGAACATTACCAAGTAACTCTTAGAGTCTCCCTTGAACACGACACTTTGTCTTTGCACACATTTTAATCCGCTGAACCTCTGCACTGAACCAATCCTCTGCATTTTTCTTACTCCTTTGGGTCACTTGACTAAAGTCACAGTATCCATTGCATCATCGTGTTTTGGTCCCTGTCATGTTTTTTCTGTTGTGCCTCAGTGTTGAAGGGAAGTATTCGCCTCGAGAGTCAGCCATCACAAATATCTTGTCTCAATACCTGTGTTAGTCCATGTTCATTTGATCTACCAATTACATATCTGTGTCTGTTTTTTGTTGTTGATGGGGGATACATCAAGGCCCTCCTTCGACGAGTTTATTCCTGTCGACTTCAACACATTATCCAGGGACTAGACTTAGAAACCAATTACTACTTTGGGACCTGCATGCCTCAATGGCAAGATTCCTCACATTCGAAAGTGGGTTTACATCATTGACCTCTGATCGGATGATTCCATGGATGTTTGAATTCAACTCATCCATTCACATTCGTTGGAATGTACTAGAGTACCTTGGGAATCATTGACATTAATGGTGATCTCCCTCGCACTTGCTAACGGTTTACATCATTGACCGGTAATCAAGTGGTTTCTGCCATGTTCAACATCAGGACATCTATTCACATGGTTAGATTCGTACTACATCAGGATTGGTAAGAAGACCCTGGGTTGAGTCATCACTCTGATATGTACTTTTCCCAGGTTGCGAAGGAGTTTCTCTTGAACAGTGGCACATATACTGTCACATAGATCCACTTTGTATTGGTCATGGCTATGTCTTATCATCTCGTGGATCCACTGTGTATTATTTGTGGATACGATCAGTTTATATCATCAGAGTATATATCCACATTGTATCCTCAGTGGCTATACCTTTTATCAATACAATTATGGATCTGTAGTGTATTTTATGGCGGCCATATCTT